>KL276878.1:0-14520 GCA_000699545.1 Podiceps cristatus
TTCCTTTCTCTCAAATTCTCCACCCCACCCCACTGAGGAGGGAGGAGTGAACATGCAGCTGCCTGGTATTTGGTTACTATCTGGGGTTAAACCATGACAGCACCCTCATCCCATAGGCAGTTATAGTTTTCTTCTTTTACTCACTTTTTTAACTGCCTGTTTCAAAAAAAAAAGCAGTGCCACTCTGAAACAATCCTGTCTGACTTCATTGCAAGAAGGCCTTCTGTGGCATAAGCCAATTAAGGAGGAAGTATTATTTTTTCTCCTGCTTTATTTCTTTCCCACAGCATGACCAAAATTAGGTTAATTAGCAGTGTGCTGGGGGAAATAAAATCACTTTATTTAGATTAATAGTTTGGGGCTGGCCTCATTATGAAGTATGAGACTATTAATAAAAAGTAAAAAAAAGGAATCACAATCCTGATTTAAGTTTTCAAATAAATTCCTTGATAAAGCACTAGCAAACTTGAATTAGTTTGAGTCTTTTTCTATGTAAAAAAAAAAAATTAAAAGATGGCAATGTAGATAACATAAATTTATAATCTTTTTTTTTTTTTTTGTTGGAAGAGACATTTTCATATAGCTAAATTTTCTTTAGATTCACATGCATGATAAAAGCTGTTTAAGAAGTGGAAGAAGTATCTACCACCCACCTGGGAAGCTGAAAACATTGCATGAGTAGATAAAAAAGACTAAGCATGCAGTTTCACTACAGCTAGCTGAAATAATTTCCATGAGAGTTATCACTTCCTGAGTTAACCTAGCTCAGGAGACAGCAGACACAGTAGCACAGATGATTGATTGCATTAGCAGCACTAAGCAGCTATTGTGTTCCTATCTCTATCAACACTACTCAAACTCAAATTCAAAGCATCGCTAATCCTGAGCTCTGCATTTTAGGTTTGGAATAAAATCAGATGAATGTAATTGCTGAATTACACCTTAAATTCATAACACAGTGAACAAAGCCTTAGAAATGAAACCATAATTTTCTTAAGTGCTGTAAAACAGGAGAAGTCCCTTCCTGTCAGCATGGCTATGTCACTTTACAGTATTTGAGGATCTGCCTCAAGGCATAAAGAGAACAAACAGACTTAACTGACCTGATGAGAAGGGCTTTAAACTAGGTATGCTGGAGAAAGCTTATCATAATCTAAAGCAAATGTGCAGGGGCAGTGAGAGAGAGACCAGGGGCACTACGATGAGGGAGGCTCTCACGCTTCCTCTTTTGAAAGCAACGTGACTGAGGGTTCACCTCAAGCACCTCTACATGAACATGTGTTGCATGGGGTAAAAACAGGAAGAATGAGAAATTTGAGCACAGCTGTAGACCTATGATCTCATTGGGATTAGAGGGACATGGAAGCATAGTTTATGACTGGAGTACTGAAGAGGACGGATCCAAGCTCTTCAGGTAAGAAAGGCTGGGAAGGGGAGGATGTGTCCTTGCAATCTATTGCACAGAGCTTTGTCTTGGAACAAGTGACTACACAGCTCAGATCAAGCTGCAGAGAGCAGTCAATATGCTGTAGGGCCAGCTTGGAGAAGAAGCTGGGGAACTGGTCTGACAAGAACCTCACAAAGTTCAACAAAGGTAAGCAAGCCCTGCACCTGGGACAGAATAACCTAATTACAGTATAGTCTGTGAGTAAACTGGCTAGAAAGGACCTGGGGTTCCCGGTGCACAGTAAATTGAACATGAGTCAGCAGTGTGCTCTTGCAGTCCCAGAAACCAAGCGGCCTAGTGGACTGCATTAGCAAGTCTAACCAGAAGGTGGAAAAGTGATTATTCCCCTCTTTTCAGCACTTGTGAGAATGTATCTGGAGTCCCATGACCAGTTTTGGGCAAGACTTGATGTCTAGGAGCAAGCCCAGTAGATGATACTATGCAAAGATGAAGCTGAAAGCACCAGCTCCATTCAGGTTTGGAGGAGGCTGAGGAGGGGTCCGACTGGCGTGCTCAGTTTCCTGACGGGAGAGCAGAGAGACGATGCAGCCAGATTCTTCTCACTGGCAGCCAGGGGCGGGACAAGAGGCAACAAGTTGGAAGATAGAAAGTTCTAGTCAGATAGAAGGGAAAATATTTACACCATGAGGATGGTCAAACACTGGAATAAGGTTGCCAAGGCAGGTTGTGCAGTTTCTACCCTTGGAGCGATTCAAAACTCTGAGCAACCTAACTGCCTGGTTTAAACAGTGAGTTGGACTAAATTGTCTCCAAACGTTTTAACTGAAAACAGGATCTAATAATTGCTTCATTAAGTAACCTACAAATTTACAGTGTAATAAAGCTTTCATTAAATAACTGTTTTGTTGGTTTTCCCCGTCCTCTTGTCCTTCTCTTTTTCTTATTTTGTGAGAAAGAAAATCAGACTTTATAAGACTCAAATTAAGTGTAGTAATATTGGCCCTCTAGGGATAAACTCATCAATACAATTACAAACGCATTTCTTGAAAGAAGTATACATCTGGCTATAGGACTAAAAATTGTGGGTTTACGGACCATTCTTGTCTAGCAGCAATGTCATTTTTATGCTATATCTCAAATGCATTCTGACACTACAGCTTTCTATCATGCTTTTTATTTTATTACTAATGTTTCTCTATTTTACTTAACAAAATACTATTTGTTTTTCTTACTTTTCTGTGGAATGTTTAGTTCCTATTTGGCTAGCACTCAGTGTATTCTGCTGTCTTTGTGATTTATGAGTTTGCTGATTCTCAGTTGTACTACCAAGAAAAAAAAAATCCTCTAAAAGAAAAAAATAATTTGGAATTGCTTAATATGCCCTGATGAATGTGCTAATTATTTCAGTGAAGCAGATTTGCTGTCACCTTTCGATTGTTGAAAGCAGAAGACTCACGGTAGGCTTTAGTACTATAGAAATAAATACTGTAAGTGTTTAATATATGAAAATGTTATTGGCCATGTGCAATGAGTGCTTTAATTTGTTCACCATCCAATGAATTTGCACAAGTCTTTTTCATGATTTATAGCACAGACTGTCTTATGGCTTGTAATTTGTCATACTCTAAAGGGTCTTGGGATACAATTTTAGGAAAAGTAATATATTAAAGTTAGCCTTTATTATAAAATGCTAGAAAACACATCCTCATTGCTTTGTATCATAGCCCTGGAGCCCTATAATCAGATTTCAAGGGATGAAGTGAATAATAGTGACTCCTGAGCATAAAAGGGAAAACTTCAGGGAAAGTCAGAGACTAAGAAAAAACTAAGTAAAAACTGATTTTTAATTTTCTTTTAAGACAAGTTTGAGAGCTATCTTAAAAATATTCAATTTTTATTCATTAAAATGTTGGGGCATGTTACCCTTATATTACGATTGTAAATATGTTATTTCAGAGGACTGGGCACAGAGCACAGTATTTTAGCTGTAGATAACACTTGTTTCCTTATCTTAGAAAGCAGAATATATTCTGGGCAGCAGCGTTGTCTGTCAGACAGACCTCTAACTCCAATAAGTGCGTTTTCTGAATGTTTTCAAAGTAAAGTTTAATTAATCAATAAACATACATTACGTATTGATAGGTGCCTAAAATATCCTTTTCACCGCTTGTTTCCTTGATTTCTTTTAGATAACTAAAATATAAAGCCTTTTCATTACTAAAACACAATCACTTGTTGGAAGTAGCATCTCAGCAGTCTTAATTTATGCCTGCAGTTTTATGTATAATGTTTGCGGCTCTAACTGTTTGCCACAAGCCCACCCAAAACCAAAGGTGTTTCTAGTGAGAGAGAGATACATGCTCTATTGCACTAGGTAATGGCTATGCAACCTGATAAGACTATCTCTATGTGGCTGCTAGCTTTGAAGGTTTAGGCTGTATTTGCTTTCTGTATTCATTTGCAGAACTTTTTCGGAGCATTAATGTTCTAATTTTTCACATTTAGACAGAAGTTAAAAAAATGCAGTGTACCTCTGTATTGAAAAAAATCAATTACTGATTAATTCAGAAATTCTGGTGACCCAAGTGTTAAAAGTTCACTTCAGCTCAATTTTTAATATACTGTATATTTAGCATACTCAGAAATACCGCACTTCTAGCTCCAGCCAATCATTTCACAGACATCTACCCTGAATTACATTGCTTGCACATTTCATTTAGTAAGAACATCTCTACTCAGGACATGATGTAAACATACATTTAAATATTCTGCTGATATTATGTAGATTTTGTGAATTGAGAAGTAATCCCAGTAACCCAGAGAGGACGAGCAAGGGCGGGTAAGTCTGAAACACTTACCCATATGTCCATGATCTGAGATAAATGTATCCTGCAGATATACTAGACAAAGTTTTAGGCTACTGCATTACTCTGTCTCAAACTTTCAGAATGAGCTTTCAAGAGTTCTTTGGAGCATTACTTCCACAGAATTAAAACTCAGGTTCACTGTAATTGTTGTAAGACTTCTGGTATTTGAGAGGCCCCTCAAATACAGGTCCTGCCCATCTCACTAGGAAAGCGGAAGTTTGACCATTTTTCCCGATCTCCAAATGTACTGAAGTGTCTCTGAGGAAATGCTCTGGCCCCTCCCACCCCCTCCCCTTTTTTTCTTTTATAGCACAATAATCTGTGGCTCTGTGCCTAGAGCAATAGCTGAGGAACATGGTGAGGAGACATGCAACAAATTAAGTTTGGTTTTACTGTACCTCAAATTCTGACAATTATTTGAAACAAAGTAAAAAAACAGAGAACTGCAGATTTGAAAAAAAATATATATATTAATCAGAATCTGTTGATTCTGCTGATTTACTGTCAAACCAGTAAATTTGATAATTTAGCAACAGCCTGCAATCCAATTTACTGTACTGGAAAATAACAGTGTGACAGCAGATTTCAAGGCCTGCTCCCAGCTACTACCAGCTGTAATATGAATTACTTCATATCTCAATGTGGCCATCAGCAAAGGGCTTACTAACACGAAGATTCTTCCTCTCTAAATGCTATTTTTAAGTACAGCTCCTTACTCACAGTTTCACTATTTTCTGTTTTACATGTGGCACAAGAATAACTCAAGAAGAAATTTCCAGTAATCTCCATTCCAAATATTTCAGATCCTGAATTCTCTGACTACTAGTAATACGAAGGTTTCCCCTCTCCCCCCTTTAATCAGTTTCAAAGCCAATAAGACATATGACAACAGGAATACTGCAACATTGAAGATAGATATTAAAATGCATTATCTGCAACTTATTCAGTATTACAAGTTACAGTCCAATCACTTTCCTTATTCTCTAGTTTAAAGAAAAAAAAAAGCTGCAACGATTATATGGAAGAAAATTTTACAAAGCATTTTCAAACAACAAAGGAGACAGAAATGAAATTAGGTTCTTCATTGCCTCTTCGCATACGAAATCTGGATACAAAGTGAAAACATTGTTACATACAAGTCTTGTACATACAAGTCTCATACAAATACTTAAACTTATTAGCTCTACCAAAGAAGAATGAAATGAGATGGAGGAAAGAACTACCTTTTCTTCAGGACTTTTTCATTTTTTGAGTAGTAAGTGGCTAACTGTATGTTACTATTCACAAAATACTTCCTGAAATACTTTCCAAGTAAATGGCTAGATTTCTGAACTAACTTCCAAGTAAGCGGCGGAAAAACCTTAGCAGTAGACACGTAAAAAACTAGAAATATTTTCTTGGAATATAGCATGGAAAAGCATAGATCAAAAAATCTTTTTGCAGCATTATTTTGTAATTCTATAAGTAAGGTAAAGAACAATGCAATGTGAAAAGATGCTTTTCCCCTTGTATGTATTGCCTTGAAATAAGTCTTTAATTGTTTAATTATCAGTCACCTGATTTAATTATCAGTCACTTTCTAGCCATTGACATTGCTTCCATGAAAGATAATAAAAATTTTACATTTGCCTTTATTTCATGCCATAAATGTTTTGCAGGTTCATGAGTATTCATTTTACTTGTTTTAAAAGTTATTTAAAGATAAGGTGTTTCCAGGGTTTCTTTGAACCTTGTTATTCTGCAGTCTGGTTTGTTTCATTTGAATGATATTGTATTACTGTAGTTGATTGGTTCCCACATACGCAGCAGTTCTTGTTATTCTGCAGTCTGTTTTGTTTCATTTGAATGATATTGTATTATTGTAGTTGATTGGTTCCCACATACGCAGCAGTCACATACACACCGAAATTTCAGATTTTTTTTCTTGGCAACATTTCACCAAGCATGTGGAAAGAAAATCTCACAGCACAGTACCTGACCTTTTAGCCTGTAAGCCAGCTTTCTCATTAAGATTTGCAGCAGCCAACTCTACCAACATGCTGGTCTCACCACAGAAGTTATTTCGTCAATGACCACTGAAAAGTCTGGATTGAGTAACCAAACAAGGTAGCATTTGTTTGCCAACTGCCTTCCTGAAAACATTACAGTCATCAGTAAGAAAAAGAATAGTACATCATCTTATTACTTACCAGTAATCGTTATTTTTAGCAAATAAGACAATCTACTGACTTAGCAGCGTTTATATTTGTGATCCAAAGTCTCTGTAGGGATGGAAGCAGAGAAACAATATTTGAACAGCTGCTGCCAGGAGGTTATAAGCAGACTGTGTTCCGACTTTGCTCCTCACATAGCACACACACAGAGCGGCTACTGTTCAAAGTCATCACCCTTCTGGGAGAAGGCTTTCATGCTTAAATTATGAAACCCGTATTTATGAAGACAGTATTCGTAAAACCACAATCTTGCAAAGATTTTCTAAAGAGTACAGTGCTCAAGAGCACGAGTAGCCTTTTGACTTCAAAGAAATTCATGCAACAAAGCACTCCAAGCCAAGTGTCTCGCTGTTGTAGATAAGTACTTGAAAACTGTATAAGCACTAGGTCTCAATGGCTTTTGAGAATGTGATGATTAGAGCTTCTGTGGCCAAGACCTGTTTCTTTGTCTTATACTTCCCCCACCCCCAGCCTTTCTATGCACAAAAGACATACTTTTTCAGTTTAATCAATTTAGAAACCAACACAAGGTAGTTTCACTGAATTAATTAAAAGGTCTTCTAAAAGGATTTACTTATATTGATGCAACTTTCACCTGCGGACATTGTCTTACAGACTTGTTACTGATAGTATTTGTCAGACTATCAGGTGATTTTAGTTTCACAAAGGCAAAGGACAGAACAGAAGGGTCCTGGAGCTCATTATGTTTGCCTTCAGAGCATGTTGGCTTTGCCAGAGGGCTACCCGGCCTCACAGCTCAGCAGCGTGCAGCCTCCTACAGACCCTAAAAGTGACTGCTGTACACCATTAGCTAGCCTGGCTGAGCTGCTGGACCCAGTACGAGTACTGTGGGTTGCAATGGATCCACGCTGGCAGAACTGAGACCCATCTCCCGCACACCATTCAGCTGCTTGAGCTGAGCATGCTGAACCAGGGAACTGGCTTCAGCATTGCCTACGAGCTTTCATTTTAAAGAATGCTGCTTGAATAGACACCTTGAATACGATAGCTGTCCACTAACTATACAAAGTGAGGCCACTTACAAGATGCACCCTTCATTTTGTTTTTTTCCAGTAGCATTGCAAAGTCTGCTTCTTCAGAAAACACTCTTATTGGAGTTAGGCATTTGGCTGACAGACAAAGCCATGGCCCAGAGTATATTACGCTTTCTAAGATATGGATGCAAGTGTTATCAACAGCTAAAACAGCATGTTTTATGCCTGGTCCTCTGAAATAGGTTTCTCCATCAATAAGAAGATCGAACTACCATACAGACAGTCTTATTTCCATTAAACTTCCAGTTCCTTTCCATTTGAATTTTAGGTATGATCTGATGGATTAGTCCTGCCACTTCCTGCACTATTGTCTAAGCCAGCTCTCTGACATGCATGGGATCCCAGTATCAATGAGGGGAAAAAGGAAGCTGGTAGTGTTATAGACACCTAGTACCAGCATGACCGATGGGGACCCTGGGTCGAGTCACAGAATCACAGAGTTATTAAGGCTGGAAGAGACCTTCCTATGGGGGTCATCTAGCCCACACCACTGCCTAAAGCAGACCCGATTTTATCAGGGTGCTCAGGGCTGTTTACAGTCAAAGTATGAATATCAAGGAAGGAGATTCCACAGCCTCTCCAGGCAGCCTGTCCCAATGTTTGAGTACTCTCATGATTATTTTTTTCCTTAATACATAACTCTCTTTTTTACAGCTTGTATCTGTTACCTCTTGTCCTATCACTGTGAACCTGTGAGATCCCCATTTTGCTGTATATCTTCCCAGTAAATAGTTCTAGACAGCCATAACACCTCTTCTTAGCCTTCTCTTCCTAAGATCAAATATAGCCTGTTCTGTCCTTCTCCTTGTACATCATGGACAAGGATCTTGGTGACAAGCACCTTGGTGACACCTCACCGGATTCACTCACATGTCTACAACAGGCTGTGGCACCAAACTGTTGCACATTATGGTATCTCTTCCCTGCATCAGAAACCCATGTGCAAGGTGCAATTATAAAGCACATTTGTGGACTGTCAGCCAGCTATGTCTATGTGTTGGATCCTACAGAAGATGAGTGGCAGCAGTGGTGAGCAGCCAATGCAAAAGACGTCAGAATCATGACAGAATAACACGAGAATAAGGGGTGAAAAAAGCACAAAGTTGATGATTACAATACTAAAGTTCACAAAACACTCTTAATCTTTTTCTTTAAAGGGAAGGTATTCCAAAGCAACTCAAAAGGCAGCCTTGCAACTTCCAGGCTCTGAGCCTTCACAGGACAATCTGTAACGGATTTGAATTATCAGACTCCTACTCTGAAAATGCTCTTATAAAGCAGAACATTATTACAAAAGCTCTTCAATAATCATTATTCTGTCTGGATACTCCTTCCAGTTGTACACACATTGGGTCATCATTAGTCTGTATATATTCTTGCACCTGCCTCATTTCATTACAAAACTCAATACTTAAAGTTAATGAGTTGCTTAAAATTAAATATGTTGCCACTAAGTTAATGCCAAATTCTTCACCTGGCATTGCTTGCTTTGACCAATGGATTATTAAAAATCTGATCTTTGAACTGAAAAGTCAGAAGGAGAGCATATGTATGTAAAAACAGGACATGACCATTACACAAGAGTCATTACTCTGAATCAACCCTAGTATCCTAGTTATAGTATCCCAAAATTGACGTTCATTGTTCATTTTCATATTAAAAATCATTATATGAAACACTGAACTAAATGTGGCTCCTACATTACCTTGTGGGGACACAGGAGTTCATCATATGATTTGAGGCATAATATTGATGTAGTACTTTTCTGAAATAAAATTTCAAAATTCCAAGGAAAAAAAAAATAATCTAAAACTCAAAATGTATTAAGGAACAATTGAGAAGCTGAATTGAAAGTGTATTGATTAGTCCACCTCAGCTATTCAAAGTACATTATTATCATGAGCATTTTAAAATTTTTTTTTTAAAAAAAAAAGTACTACACAATAACAAGTGAGGAAACTCTCATATACTTTCATCATTGAGGGTTTTTTTCAGCATTAGCATTTAATGGCATATTTCTTTCCCAATTTCCAAACCGTGCAAAATTTTAAGATGATTATAAACATACAACATTTTACTCATCATTGAAACTGTGACTCTTGCACATGGCAGAAACAAAAGCCTAACAGCATTTCAGGAAGCTGCAGTTCAAACTAAGAGGAATAGAAATCTACAGTTGATAATGTATAATATTTCCCCTCCCTCCCCCCCAATAAAAATCACAAAATAACTTTAATTTGAAGTCAAGTAGCAAAGATTGCCATTGATTAAGATTATAAGATTTCAAAGCTGTGCAGATCAAGACTAGTTCAGAAATGAAATATTTATCATGCACACCTGAAAATCTACTTTCTTCCAGTAATAATATCCTTAAATTTGTTACAAGAAAAGCTGAATGCTGGTCTGTGGCAACAGTAGACTTGACACTCATTGGCAGCAAGGGAGTGACTCATGCCCTGGGGCTTCTTCTCAGTATGGTTTTCACAGAAAGAATTTTACTTTATTGAGTAGCAGATTGTGTTAGTTATAATTTAAAGAAACAAAAAAAATAAAAATCCACAATTCCACACACCCCCACCCCCCCCTTTAGAGAGCACAGGAATTTTCCCCATATGAATAGACATGAAATTTTCTATATTAATTTATGTCCTCATTGTGGGTATTTGTTTCCTAAGTCAACTGGAACTATAGATTATTATTACAAATCTAAAAATTTTCAGGCAACACAACTACAATTCCTCCTTCTTCAAACTAACTCCACTGGATCTAGTGCAACAGGATTTTCCTGCCAGTGTCTCTCTAACTTTAGAAAATGGATAAATTTTTAAATATGGACATCCAAAATGAAATAAGATGTATACAATCTAGGGTCTCCTAGGTATAGCAAAGAATGCAATAAAATCACCACAAAGTGAAGACTTAACACTCAAAATATACTTTTTATGAATGTACTGATAGTTCTACCTAGCAAATCACCATAATAGACTGAAGGAAAAAAAAAAAAATGGACAACCTGTACTGATATAGACACCTATCTGGAATTAGAGGGCTTATTATTTCATTTCTTATTCATATTATGTCATCCATCACCATAATAAAATTATTTATGTTATTCTTTCTTGTATGCTCCAAAATATTTAAATATTCTATTTCACAATGGGGCATTAAAAAAACATCAAAACCAGAACAAACAGATTTCATGTAGCTCACATGGCTTTGTTAGATAATCTTGTCACTAGGTCACAGCAATGGAAAAAAATGAATCTTGATTTTGAAAAATTCTACCACCAGTCACTATTAAAAACAAACAAACAAAACCAAAACAACACAACAAAGAAAAGAACCCAAACCCCACAGGTTTATACAATCCAGCTGAGGAAAGGTCTTAAAGTCTAATTTGTTGTGTCATAATTCTGTCAGTAAACTGATTTCTATCAAATGAAGACTTCTTTGCATATTCTGTTCTTATAAATACTCATCTATTAAGGTTTTAGCAGTCCGTTTATTTCTGTGAAATGTCTATCAAGAACACCTTTTAGTTTAAGACAGCAAAAGAAAAGCTATTTCTCTGTTCTTTCAAATATTCCTTCATTGTTCTCTAGCACCAATAAATGAGATCTGCACTGAAGAACTCCATCTCAGATTCTCTCACCGCGACTTGTGCTGAGCAGGTATTATTGCAGTGCCGCACAGTTACACAGGGCACCTACACTGGGAGTACTCACTGAGCAACTCATGAGATGTGGTCTCCTTTCCCACTTCTGACAAACAGGGTTAGATCACATGGACTTTAAAAGTTGAAGAGTATGATTCAGAGAACACATTTTCAATTCAGAACTGAGTTGCCTTTGAGGTTAAGGAAAAAAAAAAAAAAAGTAATCTCACTAGCTTTGAAGGGCAAATCAGTTACATATTCTTATAAAACTTTCAGGACTTTTAAAAAAGATCTCATTTTAATACACATAAGTATACACCGTACTCTCAATGATGCTTCCCATAGCTTGAACTGTAGTTTTGTTTCGCTATGGGGTTTGTGTTTGTTGTTTTGGGGTTTGTTGGTTTTGGTTGGTTGGTTGGTTTGTTTTCTTTTTTAACTGGCAAGCCCACAAATTTCTTTCCTTGCCTACAATTTTATGAGTTGTTTTTTATCAGGCTCGATTAGTAAAGCGAAGCTAAATTTCTTTTCTTCCCAGTTAGAAAGCATTCATATTTAATTTGTGTCTAAAGAAATTTTACTAACACAAGTGCCCTGGGATAAAAAAATTAATTTTATGCTTATAATAGAAAACAGGGGAATTGAAAAAGCCCCTTTGGAGTTCAGTCACAAAAAGGAAAGATTCAATTACTTTGAAAATCTTTAGAAGCACAAGATGAAAATATTGGAAATGATGAGCCAGACTGGGGTCATCATTAACCATAATCCCAAATGGCATTTATTCCTTGGCTTATATTATTATTCATTTAGAAACATAATGAACTGCAAGCCACTAAAAACACGAGGAGATAACTGCACTTAAGGAAAGTAAGCTCTCTCATAATTATTCATTAATTGAATAAAAGCAAATGTTAACCACAGTAATATTTTCATTGTCTGCCTAGTGTTCAGTGACAAAAGTGAACTTGCAGGAAAATTATAGTTTCTGAATATGTCTATTTATGTAAGATCCCTAATGGTAATATATTATTATAGGGCAAATATGCAAATAAGAGTGCTTAAAACAGATTTTAATTCCTTAAAGGTTAATAAATACATAGTAAAATACTGTGATGATAATATATTTAAAGTTAGCTATACTTTCGTGGAGTGAACCTGACTCAGACCATTTTACACCACTACTGTTCTATTAATTTTAGTCATTTACTCCTAACATATACTATGCAAACATGAGCGACTTGAAGTGGTTTATGTGCATACTCCTCCAAAATGTGTATCTGGCACCAGAATGAAACACAAAAAATGAATTATTAACAGGCAGCCACTTCTTTCAAACATTTACGTGAATTATTATCATATTAACCAATGAAAGTGTGACAAAATGAATTAGAAAGATTTTGAAAACAATCTTTTAGAATGGACTGATTCATTTGAAGTGATTTGTAGTTGGACATTCAACCTGTGCTGAAATCTAAATCAATTTATCTTTTGAGGAGACTTCAGAACTCAAGATGATCATCTTTAACATTGCCTTGAATAAGACTTGTATAAAAAATACTAATAGCAAAGTACTGATCATTGCTTTTTAAAATACTACCTTCTGTAACACTGAATTCTCTGTTTATTCTTGAAATACATTCAGCATCTAAAAAAGTTTCTTTCACTATGTTTAATGGGTATGGGGTTGGGGGGGGGATGGGGTATGGGTTTTTTGGTTGGTTGAGTTAAAGTCTCCACTATCCTAAATGACCAATTATTTCTTTTCATGATCCTACTAGTTACATCCAAACTAATACTTCTTTCCTACTTATTCAGATCCTTAAGTATGTGTGTGTCTGCAAACTGCGAATCTTGGCCCTAGTCACCTAGTCACTTGAGGCCATAATTATGTCTGACTGGTATAACACCGCACAAAGTCCACAGATATCGTAGTTAGCATGCACTATAATAATATACTATGATAACAGACTTTTAACTACAATGTGTACAATGATGACTATAATTTGATGTTATTTGATAAGTTTTCAGTTTTCACACATCATTTAAGAACAACGTTAGCACTTCATTTCTATGATCTACTGTTTAATGCTTGTAATCATTGTATCTTGAACTTCATTGACCAATAAACTACCAATAAAATTGAATTCTCCTTATGTATGAAGCAGTTTTTTATTTCAAATACATAGAGAAAAAGGAACAATAACTTACTGTCAATTAATGCATAGTATTCTAGAAATCATTTTTGGGATTACTCTAGGCTATCTAATTAATCCATTAACTAGTAGTGACTTATCTGTTATAAATTGATTTCTCTCCTACACACTTAACTGATCTTGCCATTGATCTGTCATTCTGCCCTCAAACGCTTTCAAATTAAGCTCTTCATTGCACACTACTGCTTAGGACACCTAGTATAGAATTTCAAGACGCCTAAAACTTAAAGTGTCCTAAAGATTCACTAGACAGAAGGCTCTGGATGAAGGAACGCTACTAAATTAGGAAAATAATATATAAGTCAAAATATTTGATGCCGTATCATCCTCTCTTTCTCTGGTGACAGTCTTTTACAAAATGCTTATAAAATAGCAGGCTTTTTCAGCTACCAATAGTTTTAAAAATTCTATGCGCTGTGGCTGCAATTCCTTGGTCTACTTACAAGAGATCAGTAGTAAGAACAAGTTGGGTGGCAAATATTGCATCCTTTCTTAGGCTCTGCTGTAATCACTGAGCAGGAAAAACAATCCCTCTGTATTGAATACTGTGCTTTTTTATTTTTTAAACATCTAGTAAGAACTACCAGAACAGCTGAATAGGATTTCAGTTCTGAAATGTGCTGAACTATACCCCTGAGTTGCTGAGCGCTCTCAGAAGCCTTCAAAGAGAAGTGATGAGGTTGTGTATTTTATATGACATAGCCTGACTGGGTTTTTAGAACAGACAAATTCTCAGATTAAATGCATCTACCTGTGGTAGCTAAAGAGGTAAGAAATCATCTTAAGTTTTGCAAGCTGAGTTTAATGTGAACTGGAAAAAAAGCTAAACTACATTGCAGTGACACACTGTTGTTTTCACAAACTGATGCTAATCAATTAAATGTTCCCACTGCTAATTGCTAACAGACACTTATAAGACATTCAACTTTCCCTTTATATGCTAGATTGAGGAGGATTATTTTAAAGGTTTAATTTTATTATTATTTTACTAAGTTTCATCTGTCTTTATTAATTTCCATATTTAATTTACAAAATAGCTGTCACCTTTACCTTTGTAATTAAATAAATACTCTATAACTGCATATATAATCTTCTTTGTTAGGTAGTAA
>KL276881.1:6712-42909 GCA_000699545.1 Podiceps cristatus
ATCCTCATACTACTTAGTGTCAAAAGGGCACTCTCAGTACTCTAATGTGAAGTGTATATATACTGTAATTTTTCCATCTATAATGTCAGATCAATTGTATTCATTTGCCTTTTCAAAACGATCAGAGGAATCGATGAGAAAAGTAAGTTACACAGGAAAAAATATTTAATAAAATAATCCTTGCAACACTACATACTAAACAGCAGTTTTCAAAAATACATATGCCTGTGATAACCATATTTCATACCAATAATTATATTTTCCTTTTTGTGCTCTCAAGTCTATTAAATATGCATTTTTGGTTTCAGCTAAATGTGTGGTTGAAAGGGCAGCAAATGGAAGTAACCACCATGCCCTTCCTATTTTTTGCTTCAAGGGTTTTTCTCCATCTTCAAGAAATGCAGCCCCTAGAACAATTTGTGCTGCTTTTTAACTGTGACTCTTACAAAGATAATAAAAACGTAGAGCATGCTGCTACTATTAACTTTATCATATTTTCATCTTGCTAATCTGGCAGCATTTCCAATAGAGTGAGTGAAATAGTTTCTTCCCATTCTGGATGAACATAGATTTCAAAAGTTAAAATATTTCTTTTCCTCTTCTCTCCACTGGCCACATTAAAAATAATAACATGTTGATCCATCTATTAGGTTATGATAATAAAGCAACAGATTCTGGTCTATAATTTAAATATTTGCTCTTAGCAAAACATGCTACTCAGCAAGTTTCAAAATAGTGCTGTGACACTGTAATTCAGATGGTCAAAAAAAAAAAAAATATCCAAAATGTTTCTTCCTGTTTTTCTCCACAATGATGTATTTGTAACAGTCACATTTCCTGGTCTGAAGGCATAGGGTTTTGCTAAGGTTAGAAATAAAATAAGGATCAAATGGTAGAACTAGTACCTGAAGGAAAGAAAAAAAAAAAAAAAAAAAAAAAAATCTTCTATTTTGTTTCCAGCTGAAGAATTTACTTGTGTGTCTCACTTCTACTGGGATTTTTTGTTGCCAGTGAAATGGATTCCAGATGAAAATCCATTTGTCAATAATCTATTTCCACATTTACAACTTAGAACATGCAGCCTTAGCAATAGATACATAGGAACTAGCATATAGATTTACGTTATTTTAGATTCAGTAGGCATTTGCCTGAGTTAAAATATTACAAGGAAATGGTGAATCATTGTGCTTAATGGTAACACAATTAAAGTTGTCATCACTTTCTAATCATTCTTACAGCAAACCAAAGCATAAAGAAAACCAGCAAAATTGCACAACTTCGAAGATGAACACTTTAGACTAAAGCAGTTACAATTTCAAGATTAAGAATGTTTTTCCCAATAATCTCTTAGTTTAGTCAATTCAAATGACAGTCAAAATGTACCAAAGATTAAAGATAATTGACATCATAGAGCTAGAAATGCTGTCATTTATATTTATAACATAATAACCTTTATGAAATTTCAGTTCACTAAATTGCTTAATATAACAGGTAATTCAAATTATACTCTACATTGCTTTTACTTGCTACTAGGTACTACTTTTTTAATAATTTAAATATTTTGGACAGAACATCCAGGCAGCATAAGTGGTACTCCTTCCTTTGACTAAAATTATGTCTTGGAATTTCATACAATGTATAATTTCACTTGGTTTTCTCAAAGTTGTTTGGTTTTTTTGTTTGTTTTGTTGTGTGTGTGTGTGTTTTAAAGGCAATGTTTACACCTGTAGTAAGGTTTTAGTCTCAGAGAAGACAACAGGAAAATTGACTTAATGCAAGAAATTAAAACTCAACTTCATTGACGGGACATCCCTTTTAGAACAAGCGAATACAAAACTTCAGTGTAACTCAAAAATGTGGCATCATAGTTGCAACTTCAAAATGCTGAAATGCTCCTTAAATAGAGCTTTGCCTCACCTTATAGCAAGTCCATCACTTCTATTATAATTCCTTCAAATTAAATCATCTCAGATAAAAATCCATGTGCCATGAAATTAATCTGCATCTCACTCGACATTCCTATTCTGACCCTTGCCTCCACCTGCATGCCTGACACAAGCTGATGCTGTCACGCCACTCTGCAGTGCTACCGACAGCAGTGCTCAGTAGGTCTCAGAGATGGAATTTCACTGCAGAACAGTGATGTGAGCCTCACAGGAGGACCACCAGTGAGCTCTAGCTATTTTGGCTGTGCAATGTTGACGGAAACAAGGAAGATGATCTTATAATGAAGTAGCTGTCTGTCAACTGTACATCCATTTTATAGCTGGCACCACCTAACTTACCCCACAGAACTGTATCATGACCCCTCTAACAGGTCAGCTAGTACATAATCAACCTTTGACGTAGCAGACATCTCTAACTGACAGGGGGAGAGAATCCAAGAGAGTAGACACTTGCTTAGGTACAGCAGCGATCCAAAAGGTACAGCTTAGGTACAGCTTTCTTGATGGAGACCACTTACTGGGAAGTGATATTCTCCAAGATTTTTTTTTTTCCCCTGAGCATGAGTAATTTCTGTCAAGACAGATATGAAAAATACATCAACAAGTTATGTATTATGATTCCTCTAGTAAACAAAACTCACTGTGGTTTTTGTTTTTATGCCCAGGAACAAGTTTCAATTTACTTTATTAAGAATAAACATGTTTAAAACCAAGATAGAGCCAAACAGTTGCATCTTTACTGTGAAGTTGAAATTAATCAGGCTGAAAACCAGAGCAGAAAACAGGGCTTCTGCTGCCCCATGGAACCACCAAGAATGACATTCAGTGTTGGATCAAACAGAATTTTCATTAGGTCTGTTTATATTGTATTTCTGTATATGTACTTCACTCTATCAAAACAAATATCTTATAGAAATCCCCTAAGGCGTTTACAAGCATAAAAGACAGGCAAACAAATCAAATTTAGGCAATAGTTTAAGATATGAGCTTGGAAAAAAAAAAAGGAAATAATATATAACTTCGCAAAACTTTCCAGCCCTGAATATTATATATAACAACAGTACCTCAAAAGAAATTTTGGGAGTAAAATGCATTTTAGGGTGCTCATAATGTTAGCTGTGCCCTATTAAAGGAATCAAAGCTACTCCATCTAGTCCTTTTCTCAAAAGGAACAGCGTATCACAATCTTATATATAGAATAAGAAGGTGACCATCAATGAAGAAGCAGTGAAAAATGCAACAAATGAATTTGAAATTACCTAGTTGAAGCTCAGACCTAAAGGATGATTTAGTATGTAGCCTAACTTGAAGACTTGTGATTCATTTCTTATTCTGACACATACTTCCCCTCTGATCCTGAGCATAGTACTCAGGCCACAGCTTCATGTGTAAAGCATCTGGCAGCGGCACCTTCTTGCTATGCCAGCATGACTGTGTATGCGGCTGCATCATAAACAAGAAGCAATCTTTCTGAATATTTCTCATTTCCTTTTTTCTTTAACCGCAGTCTTATTCACAGCACAGACCTCCAACAGCTAAGCCATCACAACCAAAGTGCAGCGGCCGCTAACACAAACATTTTTAGATTCATTCTGGCTTGAGGAATAGCATAGCATGGAGGTTTGTAACACAGCCTTATCGAATCCATAAAATAAGCATAAAGGCAATTCCTTGATCTCACAAGTTCTATGAGAGAATGAATACAATAAACGTGTATTAGATGCTCATTATTGGTTTATCTGAAGAATACAGAAGTATTTTAGATAAAGGGTAAAGCTTTGGATATGAGACTATGTTGCAACCTTTCCCATTCTGCCACTATCCATCTGTTCTTCCTTTGCACTGAACCTACTCCAAGGATGAACAATTCAGAACAAACCAGCACTCACCTACAATCTACACAAGATCAGCTCTTGAGCACCATCACCATCTAAGCAAAGCCTTCCTTTTGTTCCTGTCTCATGAGATAGGACTGTCAAGGTACTGACACTACCATCTTCCAGTTAAAGGAGGGGCAAGAAGTAATTTTCTTAGTTTGCTGCAGCCAGGAGTGAGGAATTTCATGTTTAATAATGCAATCATTGAGTTAAGACCGGAACAACAAAAACAAGTGAGTCAAATACTTGGCATGACAGGACACTTACAAATAGTGAATAATATGTCTAAAAGAATTACTTCTCCACAAATGAAATCCCCATTTTTAAAATTTTTTTTCCATTTCTTGTCTTGAAGAAAACATTGGGATGATGAAGGGAAAACCCATTCATCAGTTGGCACAGTTTGAAGAAACTATTAAACATCAGTACGGTTTGATCAGACTAGAAGGGACTCTATGTTAACAAAGAAAACCCCAGAGGAACTTCCCGTCCTCTAAAAACCAACTAGCATCAGTACTTTGAAAGAAATAACATATTTCTTCCAATGAAATAGCCTTACAGCTTTTTTTTTATTATATAGGAACACTCCAAGTCCTGCTTAGATTTAGAGAGATGCTCGTGAAACTAATAGTACATGCACATTCTTGTAGCACTCACAGTAAAGCAAGCCCTTCTGTTAGCACCATTAGAAGCTATGAGGGACAGCAGATATCCAGCTCTTTCCAAGTTTTCTCTGAAGACACAGAAGTTTCTTGGCATAACAATAGCTTTTTTTTTTCCCCCTCCCATAAGTACATGCAATAATGACTGTGAAAAGCCTCTAGAAATCCTGACCTACCTGAAAAAGCACAAACTTTTACTTGCTCACATGTATACAGTACAGAAAAAGCTCATCCATCTGTGAAAGTCTGTCACTTGTAAAGTGACTTGCACCACTGCTATGCAACACATTAGTCCTGTTCCAGCAGCGTAGAAGGAAGTGGAGATGAGCTGTCGCTGGCCCTGTGCACAACCACCTAAGCAGAGAAATCAAGTTCCAGGATCCTCCTCTTCTGCCTCCAGCAAAGGAATGAAAAAAAGAAGGAGCAAAGGCAGGTAATCAATTTAGACTGCCAAAGCCGGGGAATAAGGCAAGGATGTTTACTTGCATGTGACAGAGATGGAAGCCAGGAAGGCCGGCACAGCTCCCATCCACTGCAGCACTTCTTACTTCTTTAGCTGAAGTTACTGTCACAGCAGCGAGGATGGTTGCAGGAGAGACACAGCAGCTCCAGGGCAGCTAAGTAGGTAGGTCTTGTGACTTAAACTCCAGTGGCACTGAAGTGAACGTGCATCTTGTTCAGCTATCCTCACTTCAGGGACGTAGCTTCTGCCAGTCAAATGACATACAGGTAGGGATACCAACCCTTCTCAATTTAATCAGCCACTGCACATGAGATTCCGAATGCAGGATGACAGCCCCCCTCTTTCCTTATTGGGCCTCCAGCTTTGCCTTTCACAGGATCCCTAAATTTTCTGTTCTTATACTGTGCTACAACCGCTTATCAAAAGCTTGTCTCTTCATATGCATGCAGGGCTTGTCTTTTATCTCACTGAGGACCTTATTTGCTGAGTATCTGTGCACTTGCACCAGTTTACATCTTAAAGCCAGAAATGGCTTTCCACATTCTACATCTGTATTTTTGTTACAGTGCTTTAAGGATTGCTTCCCAAATCGTGCATCTTTTATGCTCTCCTTTCCATAACCAACAGCAGCAGAAAGGTCACAAAGGAAAGAGAACGTGTTTGTGACTTTGTCTTTGCCTGCACCAGGTGTGAAAAAAAGAATAAAGATGTATAAAACTAGCATTGTGAGCAGTCTAACATTTCCTCAGGTTAAAGTTTTGAGATTAAATATATTTTTTGAAGAGTTTTAAATCTTCCCCCAGAGTTTCTGTGCCTTTCAAAGAGAAGGCCTGGAATTCTAATTGTGCTGGAGACAACTGGGAGATGCTCTCAAGGCAATTAGCAGCACGGTAATAACACAGGATGTCACTAATCGTCAGCTTCTGGCAGATCGCAGCTTTTTGCCTGAAGCTTGTGCACCCTGACACCCTTTGAAATACACAGCATAGGCGCGAGAGCCCGTCTTGCAAAGACAAAGATGACACACATCCAGACCAAGTTTATAAACTCTCAGAGGATGCCATCAATAGGAATAATCTCTGGAAGCCATTTTCAAAAAACTTTAGTGATTTTGTTAGTTCTCATCTTAAATATCTATAATCACATATATGTACACATACATATGTGAGTTTATATATGTATAAAAATACATTTTCTTTTCTCCTGTGATCACATGTATCAGTAATAATCCATTTCCATTTTAAAGGCAAAAAGAAGAAAACTAATGCTCACAGTACTGTATTGTATGGAAGACCTTATTGTCAATACACTTCATGATAGTTGTACTGTTTTCTATTCCAAGGAAACATATAGACACAGAGAACTATCTTTCTTGGATGCAGTTGCACGGAATTACTGATTTTTTGAGTGCATCTGGTAAGTCTCACCAAAGCAGTGCACATCACCAGGATTTCAGAAGCACTACAAAATCACCCTATTTCTCTCTCCTGTCTCTCTACTGAAAGTATTTGTTATTCTACAAAATGATCCAGTGATTCTTGTATTCTTTTGGACACGAACTTTCATTCACTTATTTATCCTTTTGGTTAATTAAGGAAAGAAGAGGTATAAACAGTTCTGCTTGAAAGCTATATCACCAACTGCAGGGGTCTCAAAGCATGAAGTGTATAATCCCTGCAGCCCCTAGAATCCATAAAGCTTGCAGTTTCAGCCTGCTAGTTGCAAGAGAAGTCAAGTTTCAACACTTGCCTTTCTACCTTTGCCATTTTTACTATATTTGCTTACATTAGGAATTAGTGACTGTAGTACTGAATGATACGATTACAGATAGAAGACTCAAAGAAATGCAAGACCTGTCATCACTAGGACACATTTGAACTCAGTAGCCAAATCGCAGCTTTATTCTGAAAGCATGTCCTGATGTACTGAGTTGAACCGGGAGCATTTAAAAGCAAACAGCCTGTAATGAATCAGGTCTAATACTATAGAAAATGTGATAGCACAGACTATCTCCATGACAAAATGTTTCAAAGTGAAATCAGTATGTCAGTTTTCATCTAGAGCCCTTCTTGAATAATTTGGCTTTTTTGTTATTTTCAGATTACTGTAGATATGCAAACTAATTTTAGGAATATAATTCCTGAGCTTTGGATCCTATAAAGTACACTTGTGGCAGAGAATACCTAAACCATAACTACTTCCAAAACCTTAATTTTTAGTGAGTACTATCTTCTCATTTATACATTGCTGTCTTCTAAATGACTTTAAACAAAATTTACAGTGAGCTCTCCTCACTCCATACAAGTATATACATATATGCTATAAGAAAAAGTAGTTTTCTTATCCCAGAAACTGCAAAATATTTTGATTTCTGAACTTGAGAAACTTGCATTATAACATTCTCAAACCAAACACATGCAATACATTCAAAACTAACTAGATGTTTATTTACGTCATGCATGTGCACATAGGACTATAACTGCAACTTTAAAAAGTTAAAAGCCAGTAGATGATTTTCTTTCTTGTATTATTTGAACGTTTAATAAAAATATTTAGTGTAATTCAGACCATGGACTAACTACCTGCTGAAAACGACTGAAAATAGTCTGTGTATAGGCAAAATTAAGTCCTAAAATGATTTATTGAAGTACAGTTTCTCTCACCCCCATCTCATAAAATCTTTATTAGGAGAAAGTCCTGTAATCTGGCTTGTGCTTGCAGTATGGTGCTAAACAAGCAAAAAATCTGACGACTAAGAAATCATCATCTCCAAGTGTGATAGCATTTTCTTTTTTTTTTTTTTTAATATTCAGAGAACTACCCTAAAGAACTTAACAGCTGCAATGAATCATTTCAATGTGTGGAACGTGTGAGGGATGCGCGTCTTTTATTAGCATTTGCTAAAAGTCTGGCTGAATCACTTGTAGCCAATGTCAGCAGCAGTCTTCTGCCTTGACGAACCTCTGCTCAGGACAGTTGGTTAACTACCGACATCACGTGGGACTGCTGCTGATTCCTGGACGTTAGGTTTTGAAAACACAAAGTATTTTCCTAAATAGTAACTCTATCTTAGCACCTTCCTGTCAACTCTTCCTTACTTTACAAAGTACTCATCTTAAGGACATTTAGTTTACCCACTGCTTAACTATCACCTCTCATTGTTAAAGGCCATCTGCAGTCTCACACCCATTTCCAGGGCAGAACTCTATATTGATTACTTGCTGTATTTTACTATAAATGCGATGCTTTCTCCTCATACTGCACTCATTGAGGAGCTACAGTAGAACTCTACAGAGACCCTTCTAAAACTACTACTCCACTATTGCGTTGCTCTGTCGCTTTCTGAATATACCACTATCACCTTTTTATATTTCAACTATAAGCTCCTGAGGTAACCTGGGTTTTGTTTTGTGCTTGAATTGTGCTTGTGATTAAGGCAGTAGGGTACTTCATGACTGTTTTTAACAGTAATAACAACAGTTTGCACTAGAATATTCTTTCATGGAGGTCCAAAGATACTTGAATGCATTTATGAGTAGACAGTTGAATAAGAAGTAGCTTTCAAATGTTGGTATGAATAAACCCTTTACTTTCATTTTGTGAATATAAACTTAAATGCAAAAAAGTGTAGGGTCAATAATAGAGATGTATAAATACCATATGCCCTATTCAACACTTAATTCTATTGGATGGCTGATTATTTCTTCTTTATGTATAGTACAGTAGCATTGCAATTGCTATATTTTTGTCCATTAAATGATATTTTCTAGACTATCCTATTTTGATAAATATTGTGCTATACCTACAATTCCTTTCTAGAAGGGAAATTTTATAAAGAATTATATATCAAATACTGAGGAAAAAAATATTTATAATGAGATCCTAATAACGTTTTTAATAGTTCAAATCAAAAGTCATATTTAGAGTACAGAGCCCCCTGGCTCCAAGATTTAGCCGAACTTTAGCAGAAAGGGAGAAACAAAAGAATCCCACCACAGACTCACTTTGTTCACTGAAACTTTGATACTATCCAAGTCCTGTATACATACCTATTGTAGGCTGAAATGTGGAACAGCTTTTACTTCAGTTAGAAGAAGGATTTGCAACAGAACTTATGCTTAAAAATTGAAATTATCATCTGAAAGGAGGAATATCATTGTAATTGAACAAGCAGTAATGTAAGAGCCTCAGTGCACAGACCAGTCAATGCAAAAAGATATTCCCACAATCAAACTGCAGTGAGCACGTAGATACAGTTCAATAAATGTTTGCTCAAATCTTGTTGCACACAGGGTTACCGTGTTGTCAATCACTGCATTTATAGATACACCCAAAATTCATACAATAAACACACTTGCATTTGTTACATTTATGATTTACAGAAGGAATTATTTTTTTTTGTTCTGTACACAAAGCTCTAGTTCTTACTTGACAGACAGTAATTTATAAGGAATAAACAGTCAACATAAGTGCAGCTGCTCTGAATAGAAAAAAAAAAAAGGTTTTGTACATTCTTCTATGACAGGGGATGTGGTTGGCCATAATTAAAGGACATCATGTTTAGAGACCTTTTTTTAAATTACTCATTTTACTCAAAATACATGAATACTTATAAACAGCTTAACCAAACGGAACAACAGCAAGTGTTTGGAGTCAGGGAATGAACTGCTCTTCCCCTAAGTATTCTGTCCCCTAAGTAACTGTTCCCCCTAAGTATTAGAAATGGGTAGCTGTTGTTATGAAAATGTTTACTTCTCCCGGTAGGTTCACAGGAGGTTCATCGAACATTAAACACTAGGAATGACTGTTTATTACAACTGGAAAGTGTATTTGGCAAGGACAATGAAAATTACTTCTACAGCACATGCAATTTTAATTTGATCCTTCAGTATATATGTTAAATTGCATTCCAACAACAAGTTTCTGTTCATTTCATATCACAATAAAAGGAACACACCCAACATTCCTGTAGACCAGACATTGCAAATCAGAGCTTGTCCTGCCTTGAAGGCTGAAAGTCCTTGAACAAAACATTACTTTACAGGGAAGGAACCTCAGCGCTGTCCTCATGTGTCCGCTCTCAGTGTCATCAAACATGTTAGAGATTTACCGTATATTAAGATTTGTGAAGAAAAATATTTTGTGTTGTTTATTTGCCATTTTAAATTTGCTTTATATCTAGCATACACATCACAACCCAAAAAGCATGGCAGAGACTATGGTTACAATGCCCCCATAAAGGTCCTCACACTGTTTGAACAAGCCAGATTTATAATTTGTGAGCTAGCTTTTATAGCCCTATACTGCTAACCAAAACGTCCTGACATACTCTTAGCTGTATCACTTCTACCTACATATTTTCCGCTATCTATATCTCTTATTTCCCATCACGTTACATCATTATATGTTCATACATATTATGCACACAAGTATAATATATATGATTAAACCACAACTAAAAAGCAAAAATTGAGGAAATATGCTTAATGAGAGAAATTTAAGAAAAACATTTCAAAAGCTGTTGCATTTAGAAGTAAAACATTAAAAAGATAAATGCAAAATTGTAAGTACAGAAGTCCTGAAATAGAATAAACAGTGCTACAGGGGACCAAAACCTGCAGGGGAGACAATGTGATCCTGGTCCGAAAGGCCAAGTCTCATTCAGATATACTCAGAACAGCACCATAAAGCCAGGCTACTGAGTTGCCAGAGAGGTCTCAGCTGAAATATAGTGCTGAGATTTATTTCCAGCACTTGTAAGACATAGGCAGAGAGAAAGAGAATATTCAGAGGAAAGAGCAAGAAGAAAAAGAAAATATGAAGTATGACAAAAGATTGAGTGATACAAGTTTCTTTAATCTTGACAAGACTAGGACGATGGGAGATGTGATAATAAACACAGAATCACAGAATGGTCTGGGTTGGAAGGGACCCCAAGGATCATAGAGTCCCACCCCCCCTGCCACAGGCAGGGACACCAACCTCCAGGCCTGGACCTACATGAGGTTGGCCAGGGCCCCATCCAACCTGGCCTTGAACACCTCCAGGCATGGGGCATCCACCACTTCTCTGGGCAGCCTGTTCCAGCCCCTCACCACCCTCTCTGTAAAAAACTTCCCCCTAATATCTAATTTAAACCTTCCCTCCTTCAGCTTTAGTCCATTCCCCCTTGTCCTGTCACTATCTACCCTTTTAAAAAGTTGATTCCCCTCCTGTTTGTAAGAGATCATCAGATGATCAGCTGTTCCCTAGTCCATCTATGACAGGAAAGATTTATGTTATGTATTAGAAAAAAAAATCATGCTATCCAAAGCAGTGCAACAGATGATTGAGGAAATCTCCAAAATCTTTGTCCCTGAACTTCAGGAACAGTACAAATATCTAGCAAGAGTGAGCTTGGTCTATCTACTCTCTACTTAGGACAATGGCTCAGAAAAGATCCCCCTGAGTTCCCTTCCGACTTCGTGTTTCTGTGCTTGCATTACACAGCATCTAGCTGGTAACTGCGCTGTTTTTAGAAAACATGTAAAATTACGTTGAGGAAGAAATGCTGAATTTTAGAAACAAATTAATTCTAAGTCATTTTAATTCTAAGTCATTTTAATTCTAAGTCATTTTAATTCTCAGTCATTTTAATTCTCAGTCATTTTAATTCTCAGTCATTTTAAAATCTGTGCTACTGACTAGCTGTGCCCCAAACTCTTCTGTATACATAGCGAAACTCTAATACACCTTTCCCCTCAGTGATTATTTCTCCATTTGTACATTTTAATCTTTTATTAATGCTGTAATAAAAATAACTGCATGCCTGCATACTTAAATATAGAATATTTGGCAGAAAAATCTGTTTTGGGTTTTTTACTTGCATGTCAACCTGCAAGCCCTCAACTCACATGAGAATATGAAAATTAATGAAACTACTCCAATTTTGGACTTCAATTTAGCTACTTTCTCTTGAAGAAAAGTAGGGAGTCATGGGGTTTTAATAAAAGTTCGTTCCTTGTGAGCAGCAGAAGTTCCTTTGGCAATATCATTTACAATTTCTTTGAAGCCTCAAAATAGCACGTAATATAACCCATTTAAGAAGATGGTTTTAGCATCAGCTGTAAAATAAAAGTAGATGCATTTCTGCGGCCATTCTTTACGGCCGTTATTTAAAGAGGATTCTTCAAAGATGGTTTTGAAAGCAGTCTACTTAATTCTATTTCTAGTAGGCTGCCATGAAATTTTGTGCTGCTTACAGCATGAACAAATCTATTAAAATAGAATAGGTTGAATTTTAAGGCACCACTACAAGTAACTGCCTCAGCCTGATTCTTGGTATTATTAAAAAAAGTAACAGTCTAATTGGAACAGTCTAATTACTTTTATTATAATGAATCAATATATGTTTTCCTTTGTACATGCAATTCCTTCTCAGCCTTTTCCTGGACATATATAAAAAGAAAAAGAAGAAAAGAAGGAAAGATGAAATCTGCCAAGTAATAAACCCATAGCATTAACAAATGCAGTATGTTGTAGAGCAAATCTCATTCTCCCAAAGACTGTTAGTAAATCAATCAACTTCTATTCAGCCTGAAATAGCTTCAGTTACAACACTGTCACTGTCCACAGATGTGGCCAAATTATCTCTGGTCAACTAGATCAACTGTTTTGAGATAGAGAGGGATGTATATTTTATTACATTAATTTGGGCTTGCTAACATCAGTAAGGGTGGCACTCTCGGTAACAGAAATGATGGTAAAATCATGGCAACTTACATTCTCAACCAGGCCATTAATCTTGAAACAAGCCTATTCAGGCATTGATTATGGCCCCAGTCCTGCAGCCAGAACTGCCAGCTAACCTCAAGGGATCTCCCTCTGCAAGCCCACCGCTGCATCTCCTTCCACGTTACTTCTCTCTTCTGCCACAGTCACCGTGCGGTAAAGCTGCAAAGTCAAAACCCTTATCCGCACAAGAAAGGATGTGCCACACACTAATGCTGCCCTATTCTTAATCCAGGTACAAACTACTGTTCTACATTACTGTTACATTTAAAGAAAGTGAGGAGGTTTTCTTTATTTCAACAGCATAATTTAAAAAAAAAGTTGTAAAGTCTTCTACAGAGGCATTGCTCAGTCTATTTCTCACATGTACCCTTTTTATAAAGGCTTTTTAACACCCATTTGGAAATTAGTATTTACACACTGTAACATACTTTTCTGCTTGTATTTATACTTAAAATATTTTCTCCTTCAGACTCTTATTTTCCTGTTCACTGACTCAGGAATACTGGGTGTTTCTGATGATTTCATGTAGAATATATGGAACTAATTACAGAACAGAGACATCAAAACCTGTGGTTTTCCAAGCTCTAATTAATTGTGGTTTCACAGGCTGCTATTCTTTGCAATCTAGGAAGTGGTTAGATGAGGGGTTTATTATCAGTTTAAGTAAAGAGACAAAGTGTGAAGCATTGGTTCCACCTGAATTTTCTAGCCTGTAAAAAATATGATTTTCTGTGAGCTGCAGACATTGTTTTTGTTCTGTTGAACCCAGTGTTACATAAAGTTATTTGCTGCATTAGCCTACTAGACTGAAAGATACTGGCTAACGACATGTTTATCCTTTGATCAAGACAAAAAGTGTGCTTCAAAACCATACAATTGAAAGCACTCGTTTGAATGCTTGACAAAGCACTGTTTCACATATACGCCAAATAAGATAAATCAAAGTGATATTAAAAAGGCATTATTCACAAGCATTTATCACTGAGTATAGATTTTAGTATGTTTTTCCCTGGGCATGAGGGACAGGCACTGCAATCTGCTGAAGAAGAGAGAAAAAAGGAGGGGAAAAAAGCAACTTTGCAAGGAAACACTAGTCAAAAACACTCCCTAAAGAGATCTGCATGGCTACTTCTGGTGGGATTTGTCTCACCTGCCCTGCACAGTGAAGCCCCACGAAATGATCTGTTTGTTTAAATAAGAATAGAAACCAATTGTGAAGGTTCGCAATACCAAAAATGAAATGTAATTGAGACGTAGTGCATAAATTACACTAATGAGCAATCTCAAACAAGTCAGGTAAATTGACTGTGATGAGTGCCACACTTTGCCGAAGAGTCAATCTAGTAGTAAGAGAAAACCTTTTCTGTTTTTGTAAATGATTATACATTTAAGATATCTGATTACCAAGACGTTTGTAAGTTTCTATTCCATTTAAAAAGTCAAAAGAGGACATTTTTCTATTGAACAATTAAGGTTATATTCTCTCCTCAAACAATATATTAGTATTAGATACAGGTTACCTTAGCAACTCATGTGTTGTAAACGAGAATTCTGAGAAACAAGGATGTTTTAGTAAGCAAATAAAATACTCATACCTCTATTCTTTTTTCTCCCACTATTCCACTACTCTCACAGAAAATTAAACCAATTTTTTGAGAAACACTGATTGTGATCTCAGAATGATAACATCAATATGGTCTTTAACCCAGGCAATCTTTACTTCATTGCTGAAACTGGTCCATGGTGTATAATTCACTCAATTACAAAATTAGAGGAATAGGTAGCAACTGTGAAATAAGATCTTACTGGGCAGAACATTATTCTCAGTGTAATAAATGCATATAGAGAAACAATTATTTGCCAATTAATTTATCAAATAGATTTTTAAAAACCTAAACTATTTAAACTTGGATAATGGGGCCATTATTTTGATAACGCGGTCACTGTTTTTCAAACTCCAATACCTAATATTTCCTGATCAGGGCAATGGGAACTGCTTGTTTAAAAATCTGCCACCAGTCACACTGTCTGCATGACAATAAAGAACTAGAATCAAAACATCCAAAGTTTTCAAAAGCGTATAAATAGGAAAGTATATCTGTTACTCCAATTTCAATAGCGTGCTTATCACTATATGAAAAGAGATAATGAATATTAAAAATGCATCCAAGTTGATGCATTCTTGGAATAATGTTAAAATACAATTATTCTCCTGACAAAAACCACAGGAATACCATTTATAAACAGAATGATCCAACAATGAGAATTTGCCACTACAGCTATTGCCAGTTACCCCCTGCCCCGCAGGTAACCTATTTTCTCTTTCTCCTGTAAACCTCAATAGACAGCAGAAAACAGAAGAGAGCTGCCATCCTTTTCCAGCAGCAGAAAACATCAGTGGAAGATGCAAGTGCCTTATTGCAAGGAAGCCACGGTCTATGACAGACTGTGCCTGGAGACAGAACACTGTACGTGACAGAGTCAGAGCAGGGCATTAAATATCCATAATAAAAAGTTCACATGCTGCACTTAATGCAAGATGAGTTTCTTCCTGGTTCTCTCTGGTGACTCTCTAATTGCTTGATTAGGAGATTACTTTATGTAAGTATTTAATTAAAGAGAAGACAGTGTGGAGTCTTTGATAAGTAAGTATACATTATCAGGGAATTAGATTTAAAGACAAATTAAGAATGGAAAATAATGTGGTTTTTTCTTAAAACTGTGTTGTTAAAATGATTTTCCTCCTGGTTTCACATTTTTATGATGACATCACCAAGGTATTTTTCCACTCTTCCAAGTATTAACCACAAAATTTAGGCCAGCCCCTATCTATAAATTATCCACTGGCATTTTTGTATAGCACCGGCTTTGTAAATTATAGCTTTGTATAGCTTAGTTAATGATGCTCCTTAGGCCCACATAATTGTTTTTAAAATTATCATTAACTTATTTTAAACAACCTACAGAGAAAAGTTGGTTCTGTTCACACTTGGGCAGCTTTTAATATATTGATTTTCAAAATTCCCCTATACGTTGTAAGCAGTTTCAGGTAATGAAATATCAGACCTTATCATGGAAATGTTATGATCTTTTTTCCTTCTTTAACAGCATGGCAACTCTCTTTACCAATTTAAAGCAGCACCTTCCCAATGAGTTTTTAAAAATATTAGATGTGCTAGTATGAGATACATAGTTCATAGAAAAGGAGTCAATAAATAACAATAAATAAAGGGTGCCTACTTACAACAATGGACAGCAACCACGGGCTTTAAATTCGGGCTTTAAATTAAGTATGACTATAGAGCTGCTCTGTAGTAAATAACCAGACCAGTTTGATTTGCTACAGCAGAGCAGAAGGCTGCTGCAGGGTTGACAGTTTCCCGAAGACCTGCACTTGTGCTTCGCCTCCTTACAGGGGGCCTTGCACGAGGTTCAGGTTCACTGGTCTCTCACATTTGTAAAATGTCAGCCATTCAGTCTGATCACATCTATCACATCAAAGATGGCAAAGTTTGTTCCTTAAATTTGAATATTTTTAGATATGTTTTGTTAGCAAAGTACTAAATTACTTCCAAATTTTATAGTCTTTCATCCATATGAATACCTAACTGTAAAAGTAACGAATTTTTTTTACTCTTGATGATAATTTGGAACGTAACAGAAACTCTGCAATTTTTCATTTGTCTTTGTACTGTTGACTTGACCATCTCTCTTTGGTTTTTGGTGAAAAGCTGGGCTTTACTCTGAAGCGTTTTATACCAGCAAACAGTTTCAAAATGCTCGTATGAAACTTTTTTCTACATTTATGTTGCATCAAAAGATGCACTGCTATTTTAGGCATCTAATCGCATGCGTTTTTTCTACATGGAAGGTGCCTATGACTTTCTTAAGCAGAAAGGCAATTAAAAAAAAGTAAATATAGTATTTAAAGTTTTATATATATTGACAGAGCGCAAACAAGAAGAGATCAATGGCAGAATTTACTCTGACTAAAAGACAAGAATTTCAAGCCAAAAAGGCAATACACAGATGAGTCAAGCACGGGAAGTATTTTACTATTAACTTTTGATTACTCAGAACACCTCACATTGAAAAGCTCAAAGACAAATATGCACACACAAGTCAGAAGAGTTCAGAAGATCAGAGTGATTTTCAGAAGATAAGCAAGGGCAACCCTATTAACAGCTTACATATTAAAAGCCTACATATATGCGGCTAACTGTCCTACCAGTTAGCAAGTTAAAAATGATTTGGCATTTGACCCTTTCCCCCAAGAAATACAGATGATGACCAAGTGAATTTGATAATGTGGCTCAACTCAGTTATCTTACTCTCCTTGGCTACTTAGTCAGCAGTGAAGTTCAGGGTCAGTTACACAGAGTTAGAAAAATTTATCTACAAAACAATTATAGATTTTAGTTTTAAAAATAGTGACATTTTTACATTCACATGCAGCTACAATAAGAAAAATACTTAAAATATTTGAAAATTCAAATTTAAGAAAACGTATTTACTATGCCAACTATTCACAAACCATGAAGATTCTGATTTCTAACAAAATTACCTTAGCACAGCATCTGTCTTGTTAAAGATGGTCATGCTGTTTAAAGGGTATTTGTCCCACTGTTAGAAGAACATTTAGAACAAAAGATGTCTAGCAAGAAATTATTTACGTTAACTAAGTGCTACCAAAAGACACCAGGGCTACATACTGGACAATAAAGTGTCAGATTGCTTTGATCATCTACATACACTACTACACTGAAATTCCCCTAATCACCTAACACACTTACTCAGATGAGACCTGAGGACTCTTGTACGTGGTGTCAGGGCAGAGTTACTACAGAGTTCCCCAAAGGAAGCCTTTAGCAGCTGACAGGGAAGAGAACCACCAACTTCACAATGTCTGTAGGGTTACAGGTAAAATTTCTTCCAAAGGCTGTGCCACCTGCTTTCACACCTCCACTTTTCAAGTGCCTTTGAACCTGGTCTTTCATGCACTAAATCACTCCCTTCAATTTGAAGCCCAGCATTTTATTTCTCCTCATAAATAATTCTTATTCTTTTTCTTCCTATGATTTATTGCCTAGCTCAAAAGCAGAGTGAAATGAATACTCTAGCAGCCTGAAAATATCTTTTGCCAAACAAATTGTCTTCTGTTTTCACATGCAAGCTTTTGTTTATTTCATTTTGGTTTTTAAAAATTACAATTCTTCAAAACATACACCAGCTATCGGGAGTCAACATGGAAGCAACCCTCCTGAATTCCTTCTCCACCACACTAGACAGATAATTGAAAGAACAGATGCCACAGCTTTGTGATTATCTAGAGTCCCCCAGGAAAACAAAACCAAAACCTTTTCAACAAAAGTCCTGGCTTCTTCAGCCAAATCTTTCATCATTATCATTAAAAAAGTTTTAAGTACTTATGAGAAGCTAACAAATGACAGCTCATAATCCCCATCTGTAACACCAGAGGCCAGGTACTCCAAAGACAAGACAGGCGCAAATTCTGGTGTTCCCTACCAATACCCCACATTAATCTTTCACAAGCAAACTCTTACCCTGAAGCTACTATACAGTGTTATTACTATGTCAAGAATTTTTCTCCTGCATTTAAAGAGGTGCTTCCACCAGTCTGTGGAGTTAGACCATGCCGTCAGTCATCTACAGAAGCTGCTCCATAGCTGATTTACCTCCAGAGCTGCACCAATCATTCAATTTTTAATTCACGATTCTGCTGTTACTAGGAGCCTTTCAGATCTGGACCATTTTTAAAAAATAGAGAAGCTGCACTCAGTAACTCTGCTCTGTCCCAAATTCTTTCCTTCTGGTCCTGTTTTCATCTTTTTCTACCAGAATTATGGTAAGAAAAATTAGCATAGTACAGACCACCCTAATCAGTTATTGCCTGTTTTGTTAGGGTGAGGCAAGGGACAGGACTGCGGCATGACTAAGATATTAATAATGGATAGGGACACAACATGAATGCAGCTAAAATAGCCTAACTGAAAATTATGGTGCTGCCTGAAACCTTGTATCAAATGTACATTTGCTTACCTTTTTTCCACTAGCAAGCATGTCAGACACAACATCTCAGTATCTGAAAGCACAAAAAAATCTAGGACTGTGCCAGATACACAAGGGATTACTTTGAGAATGGGACAGAGTCACTTTGCTTTGGAATTTGTAGAGAAGCCATCAGCGTGCTTTCTCATAAAGCTCTGAATAACATGTTGATCCTGAAAATTGGAAAAGGGACAGTCAACTAGACAATTACTTAATACTTAAAATGTAAAAAATAAAGACAAAGGTAGCAAAAATAATAATAAAAAAAACCAACCACCCCAGTGGAACTAAAGGGACCTGGAAGAATCGGAAGGTGGTGTTGGATTTTGGTTGGTTGGTTGGTTGATTTTTGGGGTTGGGGGTGGTTTGGGGTTTTTTTAACCAAACATATTAAATGAAAAGTTGCTTATATAACATTTACTAAAGGATTAAATTAAAAAAAAAAACCAACACACACACACAAATAACAGAGACGGCACTCTTTAGAATAGATATGATCAATGAGATTGAATAAAATAAATTTTAACCGTGACTACAGAATAATTTTAAAAGACTGAAGGAACATTTAGACATCATTGTGGAATATTTATACTGAGGTAGCATCGAACAGTGCCAAATACATGGATCAGTGAGCTTACAGGCTGAGGGACATGTTTTTATATACATACGTATCCTTCTCAAGTAAAGGAGTTGTTTGAAGTTTCACTTCTCTGAGGTGCCTATACAATCTGATTTTAGCAAAGGATGTTGTGAAGGCATGAAGTTTACCTGGGTTCAAGGGGTACATGGACAATTATTTGCAAGGAAGGTCTGTTACAGATTACTAAATCGACAAAGCACACAGGCTCGGGGAATCCCCCTCTTCTGCAGTAAATAGCTGGTTAGCGGGGGAGTATAGGAAGGGTGAAGAATCCCATCTGCTTGACCTCCTCCTACTGCTCCCTGCCATCCATTTATGGCCACTGCTGGTTGCGGGCTCCTGGGCTAGACCACCTTCGGTTTGATTCAGACAGCCTGGCATTTGGGAAACTGGGAAGGCAATGGGAAAGGCTTTGAAACTTGGCATTACTACTAAATTTGCCAAATTATAAATTTTCAAATTCACATGCCAATATACATAACATGTATTAAATGCTTTAAAGTATTACTACTGACTGATAAAGACTAACCAGCTTGATCTGATCCTCATTCATTTGTAAAGAACCATTTTAGAAGTGAGATTTTGAGAATGAAGAGATAATCTCTTAAAATATTTCAGGCTACTATTTGTAGTTGCTACAGTGTTAGTATTATTCTTTTCTTATTTTTTCTGTGTAATTGCTCTGATTAGACCTAATTCAGTCTGTCTTGAGTGAACTTAATGAGAAAACAAACAAACAAACAAAACCCCCAAATACTACTTGAAAAAAAGTCAGTTGATATAATGGTAGCCATTTCATTAAGTAAAAACCTCATAATCTGAAAATGTTCTTCAGACTCTGGTGTCAAAACGCAATAATGCATTCACTTATTTTTAAATCTTGAGTTTCAATATTTAACTGTATTGTATTAAAAGGATACACTTCTCTAATGAGGACTCCCACAATATATTCAGGACTACAATATTAAAATGTGATGCTTGAAAGTTATTTTCATTACTGATGTGTTCCCTGCTTAATAGCAGGTGTAAGCTTCAATGTCTATTAAATCAAGTTGAATGACAAAAGAACATCAACTGTAACTGCTGTGGTAATCTACAAGGCTGGTTAATTCACCTCAGTCCATCCTCCCCACGTACCATGTATTCTCTTTTTTTTTTTTTGTGTGTGTCACGAATGCAGTTTGGATTTTCCACATTACTATCTTTCCTGGATGTGTACACATTATATTTTTTTTTTCTATTTTCTCATCAGTTGGCAAAATACAGTTCTTTCAGATTATTCCCAAACAGAAATAATGTTACTTAAGATCCCACATACACCAGCCAGACCATTCCCAGCGTCATGACATTCCAGGAGACGTGAAACTGTTCAAGACAAGACAAAACCATTCTATCATCTGTGACTTCTCTTGTAGACTTTTTGAAAACAAGCGAGCATATAATGTTAAAACTTATTTATGCAAGATTTGTTGCAGAACACTAAACAACAGACCATGTAAAAGTAATACTCATTTTCAAATTAAATAAATACACATACATAATGCTATGAGATACACTAATAAAGTTTCCAAATAATTAAAAAAAGTCTCTGACAATATAAATAAAAGTCTTTAATAACTTAGAGAAATTAAAGAGATTGTCTCATATATTTGAAATACTTTTCTGGTATGTTTTCTAAACTTTTCACTTTTCAGGGCATTTAAAGAGGTTAAACATTGTTTGCACTGAATCATCCTACTAGCCACTTTCATGTGAGAGGAGAGGGTTCACATGGGATCAAAAATGTAATTTGGGAAGAGCAGCAAAAAGGGCTGCCTGCTTTTTCTTGACAGTTGCAGTACCCCATCTCTTGCTTATGGCAATGATTTTTACTTGAAACAGGGTGCCAGAGTGATCTAACTTGTACATAATGCTATTGACGATTAAAGGGACAGCAGTTTTCACAAGATCTTCTCCACCTCACGTGTTTCGATTTCCCCTCGATACTAACTTTCAAAAATACAACTTTCAAACTTATGTGAGTGCTCCGTAACCAGGATTGGTTATGTTACCTGTTGAACACTCCTGAATTTTTCAGGAAGAAATTCTACTGAAGTTGTTGAATAGAACAAAACAAAGCATGACATTTGAGGTGCGGTAATATAATAGCATTGAATCTTGAAATTATTGTTACTTATTTAGAAATAATAAAATCTGCTGATTTTTGATATCTTCTGCCACACGGAAAGTGGGTGGCATATCCAATAAGTTTCCAAAAGCAATGAATTTAAATCTTAGTCAAATATACAATGAATTTGTAAAAACAAAACAAAAAAATAGTCTGTCAAGAACGCAAAATTACTTTTTCCTTGAAATGGTCAATGAAATGATTTCTGATTCTTTTCAGCCTGAGCCACTGTGAAACTAAGATCACAGAAAAATACAAAATAAATGATATATTCTACACGTACTACATGAGAAACTACATTCAAGTTTTGGCCAGAGGTAAAGGAACCTAGTCCTTCAGACTACAAAAGTTGCTACCATATAAGCATATTCATTCCTTTTAAGAACTAAATGACAATCAATTTGATTCAAAATGTGTCCCTTCCTTTTAGAGTCTCAAAAATCCACACTGACATTACAGGTTGTGCAGGTGAAGGACACACTCCCATCGACTTCTGTTCAGGCCCACAATTTTGCTATAACAATTTTGCTAGATTCATTTCTAACCCTGGAGTCTGCTTCACATACACAGACTTTTATAATTTTTTATGAAGTCTGTGTGACAGAATGAGATATGGTCTCAGGAAAACAATATGTTATGATTTGATATCCTTCAGAGATTCTTTCTGCTTCGAAGTTAAGTCTCTCTTGGGCTTTGGTACTGACACGTGAGATGCAACACCTGATATCTGTGAAATCTGGGGACTTTTGAAAAGAAGGGAATGCTAGGTAAGAGCTTTCCTTTCTCTGTTCTATTAGCATGCATTTTTTTCTATTAGTATTTAAATTTTTTTTGCCTTTTTCATTAAACAAGCTCAAGTAAAAAGGTTCCACAAACAATACAAACATGTTCAACTCTAAAAGAGCAAAGCTTAGCCAATTTGGAGCCCTAAACCGATCATCTGCACAATATTAAATTTAATCTTCACTGCTGTAAACAGCAAGAGTACTACCAACAGCATCTCTGTATCAAAAGAAAAAAAAAAAAATCTCTCTTGGATTGAAACCCAGGTAGCCATACAGGTATAACACACTGTAAAACAATGACATATCATAGTCCACCAAAATCACAAAACACCTGCCAAGTCGCTTTTGAACCAGGTCAGTCTTTAAGCAGCTTCTTGGACTTTCCTCTTCATCCTTACTTGCAAAGAAGAGGGTTAAGTCTGTTCTTTGCAAAGATCTTTGGCATGATCTTTGATGACAAATGACATGCTACCATATGCCAAAAAAAGAAGGGGAATACAGTCACCCCCAGCTTCAACTTCAACTGGAGCTGCTTTGTTCTGAGTGCCCTGAATAATTAATAACTACTTTGGCAATCAGTCATGCATTCCTTAATGGCACCTCAGGCATCAAGTATCCCATTCACCCACTCCCCCAAGTAACAATGGACTTTATTACATGAAGTTTTCTCTGCCAAACTTGTAACTGACATAATTTAAACTAAACAAGTCACTAGAAGACTGAAGCCCAAACATGTAAGAGTTTGTAAGGTTTCCCTCAACTGCATGTGGCTACTATATAGATTCGAGCTGTAACCGGGAACGAGTGAGAAGAAGGGGAAAAGAAATGAAATATGGATTGTTTTTTGCAATTAAGTTCTAGGAGGGTTTAGGTGGTGTAGTGCTGCCAAAAACATGACTTTTAATAAATGCATAGCTGAACAGTCAAAATGCAGCACAGCCGCGAAGCAGCCCTTGGTGAATAAAGCAGCTCACTAGTAAGCACAGACTAAGTGACAGGGCAGAGCATGAAAAGAGTGACTAAGAGTAACAGCCATACTGAAAGTAGCATAATAATTTTGAAATAATGCAAATTACATTTTCTTAGTAAGAATAAGCTTTTTCAACACTTCCCTCCACTTCATGGTATTCCAGACAAAATTAACTTGCAACTATAGAATAGAAGAAAGAAAAGTGGAGTTAGACCACAAAGTTCTAGATGTACCCAGGGTACACAATTTAAAATGGGAGAAATTCAAATAATTAAACTGTAATTAGCTAGAATCTGAAGAAAAGCTTCATGCTTTTCTTGAGGAGCATTCTGCTTGTATACACTACATGTACTGCTTTTATATGGTGCCTTGCAATCCCACGGTAAACCGTTCGAAAATGTGATGTTGCATCTATTGACATTGGAAGTGCTGCAAGTCTTTTGCGTGACTAAATCTTAGAATTAAAGTAATCAGATCAATAGCCATTCTCCCCCTACTTATTCATCATGTGAAAAGTTGGTTTGAAATGTAATATACAAAGTAAAAATATATATACGATAAATTACAGCAGATTTAAACAAAGCCATTTCTCTTTCTCTTTAAAAGACCTGAAAATGTGTCCGGTGCCCCTCTCTGTGTGTGGCCTCCAAATACAGAAACAAGCTTGCACTGTTTTATTTCAGTTTTGCTTCATTTCTCCCCAAACAATCTCTCATTGCTAGTCTACCAGGCATCTCCCCCTCCCCCTCTTGTCAAAAAATGAGGGTGGGGGTGTGTGTGCGCGTGTGTGTGTGTGAAATTAACTGTTTAGCACCAATTCATTGAAGTGAATCAGTTATGTTTTTGAAGAGCTATGTACAATTTACACTCATTCCTACAGCTGACATCTTTTTTTGTGGGTAGGTGGGAGGGAAGGGAGGGCTGTAAATTTTAGTTTCTCTTGAAATGTTGGATGAGATAGCATTATAGTTTTAAGGAAAAACACCTTTTTTTTTTTTTTTTTGGCACCAGTTTTCAATTGCTTTAGGTACAGGTCTAATCCTGAAACTCAGCAATATGGATTTCATTTATAATCTGCAGTCTGAAATGTGAAATTGTATTTTGCATGGTTTATTAAGACAGATTTTTTGGTGAGAAAGATCACAGCCCTTTTAAAGAGAGATTTAGAAATTAATCCTCACAAACCAATAAGCAGTCATTATACTACACATTTTGGAGCTAGTTCTGAATTCCCATGACATCTTTGCTGTTACATATATGAGAGAAAAAATCCTTGTTTTCTAAAATGGTTTGTATGTGTACTTCTTATGCTATAGGAGCTTTGTTAATGGAGAAAAACAGGGATCTAAAAATGCATCCTACAATGCCAGCTCTGTTTTTGTCAATTGAATAAGTGATGTAAATATTTTGAAGATTAAAGAATTGTTTTGCACGTGTTGGTAATTTAAATCTTAAAAACAGTTTTCCCCATCAAATTTCTAGGAAGGAAGAAACTAAGTCCATTTGTACAGCATGGCATAAAGATAATTATACTCTGGTACTTTTAGGTGCCTATGTTTAATCCATTCCACAGAAATTGGATCATATTTAAGTCAGATAGATATGTAGCAGGTAGGATGTAATACTAAAGCTGCAACAATGAAATTTGGCATCAGCCCACAAATACGTCTATTTAGGGATTTTCTTTTACCATTTTCTAAAAGTAAAGATACTTAGTACATTCAACCCTCGGGTGTACAAAAGTTTAAACATGGCCATATTTCAAGTTGGTTTGGAAACGGATTGACATTTTATTTAACTTCAAAATTCATTGTTATGAGGTGATACTAGTATACTAACAAAACAGTCTAACTCAGTCAAATATGCAAATCAAACTTTTAGGAACATTTTAGGAATAGTTCTTAGGCATAAATATTTAAAAATCCTTATAGGAAAACAACAGAAAATAACATACATATATGTACAACACACAACTAGACATCATCATCAGTATGCTAAATATATATGTAAAAGGTTATGCATTTTTGAAAAGATACGTGGAATTGTTTTGTGCTTCTTCTCAGTAACTGAAGTTTTGCAAACGGGGAGAAGCAGCAAAAATGGCAAAAGCAATAAGCAAGCCAAATACACGTTGAGTGAAGCACATGTCAGTGGAGTTATAACATGGATTCTTTTGATATTTTTTTTTATTGAGTTTGCAGATATTTTCCACCAACCATATACCACAGACCACAGGACTACTTAGGAGATTCACGAAGTGAATTATGAGGAGTTTAACAAAAATACTCCTTACTCTCTTTAAAATATGGAATACCTATTCTAAAACAAGTCAACTCCTGTTCTGCTCCACTCTCATGTTTCAGAAGATTATCTCATCCTTAAAAATCTATAAACACTGTTTTGCTATGACAGACCTTTCATTTGGTTAAAAAAAGGTAACAGAAATTGCTTGGCAGTGAAAATAGTCACATTTTAGACAATGACTATTGTTTCATACCTGTGATTTACAAGCATTAAGCAATGTTCAAGAGAAGTCTAAAGTACAGTTTCCAAGAAAAATGCAGTGGAAAATTAGTATTATGCATTGCCTGCTTTGTCACTATAATAAAACAGTTCAGAAACTGTTATAAGAACTGCATAAGAACTTTTCTGGTTTCAAACTAGGTATCATCATTTGGCTGTGTACGTCTAATAGCAGCTGACTAATGAAAACATTAATTTCTTTAGTCATATTTGTAACTTCCTAATGCTCTTTAAATGTCATACAGCTGATTCTTATGCTGATTTTTTTTCTTCTCAAAGCTAGATTTTTTTTTTTTCCACAGTACTATATTAGGAATGCAAACATTCTATTGAAGTTTCCACACAAACAACCGAGCCCACAACTTCCCAGTCTAAAGCCATCCAAGAACCACCACAAGAACACTCACTTAGTTAAAAACCAGAAACAAAATGTACAATTCTGGAAGACAGATTGCTCATTATTATGACTATTAAGAAATAAACAGTAATTAATCCTAAGCTATTAAAAGATTCTTTTGAGCTACCACTTCAAAGATTTTGTTTTCCTGAAATGTTCCAATCTGAAACGTGTTACTTACTGGCATAAGAAGTGTATAATGGATGCAGAATCCAGGTTCGGAAGGAAAATATTCATCAGATACAAATCTTATTCTGATCTGGTTTCCTTTGGAGATTTGTCTGCTTGGCACACTACTGGAACCACACCAGCGCCCTAAAACAGTGCCATCACTAGGCTCTTCAACTTCTACAAAGTCATACCTGAATAGAAAAGAAAATCAAATGTTTATTTAATAATAAAAAAAATCTATAAACTTCCTGCTTTAATCAATAAACTGACTCTGCAGTTTCCTTTTTTTTTTTTTTTTTTTTTTTAAATATCTTAAAAGTATGCTACCAAAGCCAGCTATTTTAAACTTAGCTTCCAAGTTGCTACTGGCTTAAATACATAATAAAATCATGCAGTGAGGTTCAAGAAATAAAACCAGAGTTAGCATTTTAGCATTTTGAAAAGACCCATGAGTATGGTTTTGTTTGTTCTTTTTATGGAAAGCAATTACAATATGTGGGATAGGGCAGAATAAAGTCAGAGAAGAAAGACTGAAATTGCCTAAGCGTGGCAGAGTAACTCACTCTGCAGTCTCACTAGCAGTATACTGCATGGCACCAGTGAAAGTTCAGGGCCTTTTTGGTATGGAAAAGTTGCCCTCTTGTAATAGCAGTGGCGAATAAGCTCCTGAAGGTTAGGGTGGCTTAGGGAAACTTGGAAGCACAGTCTGAGTTTTTGCGTATCCCAATGAGACATTTGTTGAGCAAAGACCTAGCCATAGAGCATGTCAGAAAGAACCTCAAATTTGGTAATACTGGCAAGAGAGATATGGGTTAGGAACTCTGAGTGAAACGTATTAAGTTTGATTCAGTTTCATTGGTTTTTAACACGTGGTCTGGGTATCCCTGGGGGTCTGTGAACAACTTCAAATAGGCCCGTGAAAGCTAACTAAGAAATGCCAGTCAATCATCATCAATGAGATTCAATACACCACACAAAGGTCCTTGCTTCCACTGGAAAATGCTTAGGGGCTTCCCAACTCATAAAAACATCGAAAGCCACTGCTCTAGAGGTATGTCTGGTTTCAGTGCTTTAACCTGTTTCATGTCAGTTCCCCAGCTGCCCACTGACAGAATAAACACTAAGCATTTCAGCCGGGTTTCCCCTGCTGCAGCTGGAAGCCTTCTGAGCCCCCGCGGCAGCAGGGCCCACTGGCTGGGGACGGCGAGAGTGCACCGGTTAAAGCGCGGCAAGCATTTGGAAGTTCACGGCTGCAGCTTTCCGAGGCATCGTTTTGCTCTTAAACCACAACTTGTATTCAAAGCACAAGCTTAACACACCTCTGAGAAAGTTTCAAGATTTCTGATGGTTTCATGTTCTCTTACATGCCTAGTCATATACTAAATATGTCTCACATAAATCTAATTTGGTAAATAGCATTGAATCCTTTTCAATAGTACAAACGGTCCTACCTCTGCTGACAGCAAATACTCATATTTTAAAAAAATGTGCACACACACTCTACCAAATATGCCAAGCAATATTTAATGTGAAAATTATTACCTCATAAACATTTTCTACTAAAGCTTTCTCTGGATTTTTTTTTTTTTTTTCAGTAAAGCTAATCTTTATAATGATTCCCAGTTCCCTAGTTAGACAGCAGGCAATAAATTCTTGTGTTGCATGTTTGTGCAAGACTGACTTGCACATTTATTATCTCCATTTAAAGGACCAGTATTTTTTCCACTTAATTAAAAATGAATGCAATGAATATACTCATTAGCTGTGTTCAAAATCCATTACTGCCATGTACTGCAGTTCTAAATCTTTGTTGAACTTCTGATACTAATTACTTTATCACCATCTTATTCCCCCCCCCAAACACTAATTCTTTTAACTGATCCACCAGTGTTTTTACTTTATGATCAGATCAGGTACACAACTTATTACAAAGGCAATGTGTACGTTAATTGTACTAAGATTTTGCGGCTCAATACATTTATCAAATTGATTTTGAGCAGTGATTTTTTTTTTTTTAAGATAAGCTTATGAAATTTCTAAAGATAACTTTTTTTTGTTAAGAATATGAAATAATTATCTACTTTTCTGATTTGTAAAGAGTGAATAAGTTAATCATTACATTTACTGGCTTAAGCTTAAGATGTCTACGGGGTCAGGCATAGTATAGGTGTTAGTGCTGCTACATAACTTAGAGTACTTTGGTCTCCTGGTATCCCTGAAGTAAACTGTGTAATCTGAGTTTCTCTTTTAAGTCTTAGACGGTTAAAATAAATGCTAATTAATTCCATTAGCTGAGAGGTAAAATAGAGGGGGAAAAAGTATTTGGAAAAAAAAAAAAAACCAAATAAAATTCAGCTTTCTGACATATGTGACAGATCCAGATGAATCGTTTGTCAGGGTGTTTCTTCTGTATTCAGTTATTTTCTCCTTGATCTTTGTATGTGATATTTCTAAACAAGCTGTCAGTTCTAATAAAAAAAAAAAAAAAAAATCTCATTTTTCTGTGTATTGTGTTACCTTGATTGAAAGGTTTCTTAATCATCCTTCCTCCACCCTAATACCATTCTGATCATCAGAAATCCACGTGTTTCAAAGTGATCAGTCTGGAAACACTTTAATCATTACATAGCACTCACTAGCACTGCACTAAGTATGCACAATTACCAATATCACTATTTAAGAGATTTACTAAAACCTATTTTCTAAGCCAATTGAATGTAACTTTCTCATGGTAACATGGTGCAGTACATACGACACCATTTATAAAGATTGCTCTCTTTTTGCAATGTCTCCCTCAGAACCTATAGAGGATTTCTGTTCTTTTCTGTTCAACAAACAGATCTGGTGCTATAGACAAAAATTTCTGTTTTCAAAAGCAAATATATGAGATACAAGTATTGGTTTCTTAGTGCTGAACACAAAAGTAGGTGTAGCTCCCTGTACAATATAGATATTTCACCATCAGCAAGGGGGATCTTTAGAAATTCTTTTTACATCAACAGAAAAAAGTGCCTCACGTTTCCTGAACATACTGACATTTTTAGCCAGTAACTTTATTCCCGTCAGTTATCTAGGCTGAATGTGCTGAAAGAATCTTCTGTGCAACTAAAATTCCTCACGTTGCACATCGGGACTGAAGTCTGAACTTTCTGTGAACAAAAGTGGTTCAGATACTTTAGCATTTACAAGATTGTGCTACATAATGCTGCAGCTTCACGTCACAGGGCTAAAGAGCAGCAGGGACAACAGCATAGCCATCCAAAATTATTTCCCCATCTAGAGAAGCTTATACTTAAAATGAAAGAAAACTAGAATAAATAACCAAGAACTGAGAAGCTATTTTCCATCTGCAATGGAGCAAAAAAAGTGTTAAAATGCACGTTGAACCAAAGAATCTTTTCCTGTGCTGTGTACAAAGGAGAAAACATACCCTCTCTGACAATGACTAAAGAAATGTTCTGGTGCTGTATCTATGTTCAATACTTTATTCAAATATTACTAAGTCAAATTTATGACAAAGAGTTAGTCCAGTCTCCTTTCCTGGGATGAAAGATGCTTTTGCCTTTAGTCGTGATGCCCCAAAATGTCCTCCCCTATACGCGTTGCAGAACGTGCGCTCCTCTTCCTTATGACCTTGGTGCCTGGGGACCATGGATTGAATTAACAACCTGAACAAAGACAATTTATTGGAAAAGAGCAAGGAAGCGATGTAAGCGACTCTAAACTTCAATGCCTTTCCAACCAGGAAATTTATTTTCTAAGGGAATAGGTTTTCCTCTCCTTTCTATATTTTATTCTACAGTTTATACTGCCATTTGCTAAACATATTCTGACAGACTGTTTACCTTGGCTTGCAGTTTTATGACCTTTTTGTGTCTTCCTGCTGCCTTCAGAATTCCACAAATATATCAATGAATGTAAGAAGCAGAAACCCAAGGGGTAAAACACTTTGTCGTATCAGTGATGTTGGACCTTTCCATCTCTATATAGATATGTGCTATACAAAAATGTAGGACACCCATTAAAACAGCTTGCAAAACATAAAATACATTTTTTTTGTTCTCCCTTTGATAAGAATCTGGGTTTTTTTAAATGAAAAAATAGGAAGTTGATAACAATACCTGTCTTTTTTTCTTTTGATAGTGTCCTGTGGGACACTAACATTTTTGTTCCAACTTGTTTTAAAGCACATGGAATTCCAAGGTTTTTGTGGTGCTGACACAGCATACCAAAATACTTACCTCAACTGCAGAACAAAAGCATTCAAGGTCCCCTGGCAGTTCACTAGACAAACTGTTATTGACTAGAGCTTAGATGGTTTATATTTGGACAGCTTCAGTTTGGGAACATTGGAAATTACTAAAAACTGTCATCATGAAAATACCATTTTGATCTTTTTCTAAACACAAATTTAAAACCACCATTCTAAAGGATAATTTGCTCTTCCTTTTCCACCTCCATTCAAAATAATTTTAATTTCTGCTACTTAAATATTTACATTTCCTATGGAACAAAATTTTGGGTTTCCATCATTTGACCTAACTCTGTATTAGTATAGACAAAACTCTAAGAGTATTGGTGACACCTTACTTAGGCTTCATCTCTTAGAACACTTTTAAATCACAGCTGTACAGTCTGCAGCAAAAATGCATGACAGGCCAAGGGGAATCCAAAGCTTATGACAAAGGACAAGTGGAAAATGGGAGGAACCCAAGAAGGAAGAAGGGAGGAGAGAGCGGCCTGCTGCATTAGATAAATAAAAGTGGATTTAGGGCAAACTACAAAACCTACAGACATAGCAACAGTTGTAAAGAGAAAAGTGTACTGCACCATTCATTCAGTAGGTGGAGAAGTTTCTATTACCAATACTGCTCCTCTCACTGAAACTAAAGTTTTCCTTAAAGGCCAAGGCACAGGGATACAAGACATCATGAGAGATGGAAATGAAAATGACACAAAAATTAAACAACTGGTAGCAATTAAACGTCTGGTACTTGTGCACTATTTTTCAGTTTACGTAAGAGGAAATCTTACTTTTGGCATTTTTTTTTTTTATAATTTGTCCAGGCAGTACAACCACCTGCCACTCAAGTTTGCATATTTCATAACAGCTGTTTAATTAATTTATTTGCTTTTCAAATGCATTAATTTACATCATACTGTTTTGTATTTGTCGCCAGACAACAAAATCTAAAAGAACCTCAGACTGGAAAATATAATCCCAGTCCAGTCCTCAATTCAGTCCAGTAGATACAAAGTTCATGAAATCACAAACCACTAGCACTGCACATCAGTAAAATTTAGCTATTTATAATTCCACTTGCCAGCCAGGTGGCAGAGGAAAAAAACCCTCAAATGATACAGAAAGTAAATTTCCTGGAGGAACGGAAGGGCAAAGGCACCTTGGCTGAAATGGTGACCCTGTGGCAATACCAGCAACTACTCCATGCAGGGTAAAAGTTCAATAAAAATTATTTTGCTCAACAATATCAGAAATATTTGACTGGGCCTACTCTGAGTGACAGTAAAGGCAAAATGCTGGAAGAAAAATGTTTTCAGAAGACTACCGGATATAAAATTTAAAATACTTAAAATATTCTCTCTGGATTTTGTCTTTCCAAAAAGAAGTTCTGCAAAATGTTACCCAGAATCATTTGACTTCAGTACCTGAGGCTCACAGCATGGACAGTTCACCCTTAGCATTCATAGTCTTAAGAGGACTTGGCAGTGCCTTTTATTATAAGAGAAAACTCCTTTGGATATCATGACAGATTCTCCAACAATCGGGGGAAATTTTTGGGGGGAAAAAAAAAAGAGAGAGAGAGAGAGAGAAAGAAAAGATAATGGATTTGATATGAAATACATTTCCATAGTAGTACCTGTATCTGCTGATTCTACACATAACTGTGTTTTAACAGTCACTGGAAAGAAACAGCATACCCAGATATAATCCAAATAAATAACTGATGAGGTCAGGTTTTTGTACTCAGAAAAATGATGTTTAATTATACACAAGTATCACTTCCAGCAATAGACATCGCTTCCAGCCAATGCTGTAAATGAGCATAAAAACCCCAAGTATCCTGCCATGTCTACATTTTCCATGAAATAAAGATACTCAAGGTATAAACAGAGAACATTTCTAACTGCCATTCACCAAATATGGATTGCAGATTCTGCGCCAACCTACTTTGAATACATCTATTTTAGAATATGCAGTACTGTACATTAAGAACTGCCTTATGGAAACACAGATTCATTCACAAATGTTAGATGGTTGCCATGGTTCTCTCTATTTAATCTTTCCTCATACTGATTAGTAACAGCCTGAGGCTTCTAACACAACCGCACAGTGCTCTCTGTATTTCTACCTTGTTATTTAGGGCACATGAAAAAAAAGGTTAATCCTTAGATTTCCATTTTCTTCCCCTTCATTCACTGTCAGCCACTTTGATCATAGACATTTACAACACTGCAAGTGAAAGGGAAAACCAAGACAGAGTTCAAACCCCCAAATTCTACTCTTCAAACTTTTCAACACTTTTCATGAAAAGAAAAGGATGCACTGGTTGGTTGATTTGGAGATGTTAACTGTTGCATTAACACCCTCCAGTCTACCAGAAAACGTTTCATTACCTGTGAATCTGCTGAAAAGTTGAAGCATTGTGTGAAGCAGAGACATACACATTTTGTGTAGTAGCTTTTGTCACTTGGTGAACTAGAGTCAGAGCACTGCATGCAAAAATACAAAATCCAAAGAAATGTGTCTCTTCACCCTCCTTCCCAAAACTCAAAAATTTACTTCAGAGCTTGATACACTAACTACTGCTGAAAACATATCCTTTCCCTGATGATTGATAAATTGGTACACAAACACCTCAAATCACCATGACTAGTATCTGGGTGCTCTGGTCAGCACTTTATCTGAATCACATCAATATCTTGTGGTCTCTGAAAGTAACTTCTGCCATGTGGGGAAGGAGAGGCATTAATTTTTCCAGAAGAATGAGAAATTGAGAACTAGATACACTGGTAAATGTACTGCAGGCTCTAAACCATAATAATTCTATATTCAGACAGCAACACAGCAATTATTTAAGCATATGTTAAACTACTGATATGAATAAAGCATGTAAATAGGTATTTTCAGGAATACAGCAACCACAGAATTCAGTCCTACATAGCCTGTGGTATGACCTGATTAATACTGGTGTAACTTCCATTGATACATTATTTCAAGCATTTGAACAAGAGAGACAATAATCCTGCAGATCAAAAGTCACGGTAAGAAGGAAAGAAGATGGTTTCCTTAAACTCCTCCTTTTAGAAGACCAATTGCCAAATTTCTTATAAGCTACCTATACTTATCATCTTTGTATCAAATAATGCAGGTATTCCCTAATGCCAGTCAGGATAAGAAACATGTTTAGCTCTCTTAAAATAAAGATTAAGTTTGGTCTAAAAATGGTATATTATGGGTATAACAGATATAAACCAAAAAAGTCTATGAACTTTTGTATCAATATTATTATTACTATATATCAAAGACAAAGATTAATTTGGAAAAATTTAAGACCCTGGAAAAAACATACTAATACATGTGACTCGGGTTGCAAATGATGTCCCAGTTCACCTACTTACCTTGGCCTTCAACTGAAAATCCAAAGGAAGAAGTTCAGTGGGGAAGAAGTCTTCTTGACTTTCCATCGCTCAGGGCTACTATGCTACGCTTACCTTTTTCCTGCCTGACTACAGATTCTCCTGTAGCCATGTAAAATACAGCTAATAAAAAAGACTTTCCACAAAACTAATAAGTCACTTGGAAAGTTTATTTTTCAAAAACTAGAAAAACATCTACATGAAGCATTTTCTTGTACTGTTTCACCTCCAATTTGTCTGCTTTCTGCTACTGACTATATGTGTGGACCATAGATTTCTGTAGTATCCTGCACAAGTTATAAATTCACATAATAATGCATGCAATGAACGGTAATAAGAGAGTATTCTTATTGTGCTGCACACTGGTATTCCTATTCCCCCCACACACACCTGTACAATTTATCATTATTACTACTACTCTATACTTATGGTACAACACCACGAGGAAATGGCCATCAGAATTCAGGGTCCTGCTGCACTGGACACTATACTCCCCAAAACACATTTTCCTTCAAAAAGAGGCAGCCCATTGCTCCCGGACAGCACACCAGCTCCTACGTCATACAGTACTACACTCTCCAGGTTTTGGAGAATTAAATGCCTTACCAACCTTTTCCCAGTATTTCTCTGTAAACTCTAGCATATTGTTATCTTGGGAATTACAGTGATGATAATGTCACGTGTTACTACTTCACAGATCAATATTTTGTACAAAAATCTGGAGCTCAGAGTTCACATCCCCAGCCAAGGCTGTAAAGCATTCTTTCTAATCTACTGTAAAATTTCTGCCTTTTCTCACTCTGTTCACGGTGGTCAAAGTATCGTTTCAACATCTGTGAATCCATAATCATGTTTTTATCATTGTTTTTCAAGAAGCATTTTAAATATTTATTCTAGTATCCCAAATGGCATTTTTTTTCTTATGCACAATCCTTATATCCTGGAAAGCAGTGATGGCTTCAGTGAACGATGTGAAAACTAGCAGTTAAGCAATTTCCAAACAATATTCAAAAGCATGTTTTGGAAAACAAAGCAAAACAAAAAATCCTAAGGGGAAGTTTCAGCATGTGAAGGTTCACCCAGGGCAGTGCAGGCAGCAGCCCTTCCCCTCCAGCACCCTCTAATGATACAGCAGCATTACATGCCTAGTCAAATTTTCCCTCTTCCTTTCCCCTCCTTCCTGCCTACCTCGATGGAGGTTGGGGCTCTATCTATGTTTACTTAAACGAAAACACATTTATTTACTTAGTTTAGTGATACAATAACATACGGTCTCTTGGCTGCTACACTAGCACGCAGGATTTACCAATCCAGGACAGGCCATTTGTCACAAAGCCCAATATCCTGCTTCAGGACAGGCTAGTAATTGCTACTTGACCAGAAAGTGAAAAACCCCTGTAACGTAACTGGGCAGTCATGTAACACTGCATGAGACAGAAAAAATGTGTTCCCAACCCTAGCAGGAGATGTTTTCACCTAAAGAGTGTAAGGAGTTTCCTCTCACTTCAGTTTACCTAGTTATGAGTTAATGGCCATAAAAATATGCAGACCTATTTTTAATCCAGCCACAGCATATGAATCAAACACCAGTCTGAAACATTAATAAAGAATTGCTACTAGTTTACTGGTCCCCCGGTTCGCATGTTACTGTCAGAAAAGGAAAAGATCTATTTATTTTACCTTATAAAAACCCCTAGGACACTCCCACAGGACCATATAACCTTTTTTATAATAGGTAATCTTCCCTTTTGCAATTTCTAATGCACACGCATCTTCTCAGATGTCCTGACAATCAGATGAGACCAGATTAAATGTAAATTGTACTCCTTTCACTTCTACTTTATCCAAATGGAGCAGCATCAAGTGCAAGACGGGTCTGTTACTGATTTGTCTGACTGGCAATGCTCTCTAACTACAATTTCATGCGAGCAACTTTGTTACAATGCTGATGACATACACAAAGAAGCATCTAGTGGGAGGGAGATAGGAAAGGAAGAGGACAAGGGGAGGAAGAGAAAGAATAAAAGCTGCATAACAGGTGAAGAAACACAACTGTCTGTCTAGGAATAGGATAGTTGGTATGTCTGCTATTCCT
>KL276882.1:4177-35147 GCA_000699545.1 Podiceps cristatus
GTTGCAGGTAGCTTACCAAATTCAGAGGCAACTGCTCAGCAGCAAAACAGGTGTTGCCTAGTTGAGGTAACAGGAAAAGAGTGTTACCTAAAATTTTGGTAATGATATTGATCTTCAAGAAACAGAATTCCTCCCCGTGTTCTCACCGAGCTTCCAAAATATTGAAAGGCAAATGTTATTCGTACGTGCCTGTATTTGAAGATGTCCTTAAAAATTAAGATCTAAAGTCTGTGGAGGTGCTCTACAGTGACAAATAATAAAAATGACCTAATATAAGCATATTAGTGCGTCTTAAGCATTATTGTTGTAGTGGAGACAACTGGAAAGTAAATGCTTTCTTATTGTCTATGTGTAGGTGTTAAATCTCAGATGGAGTTCTATGCTCTTTCAGGATAATGGGAGCAACATATGCTTGGGGTTCCAGCCAGGTATTTCTTGTATCTGTAAGGTGCTGTGTATTCTGAGGCAGTAAGTCCCAAGTGCGCTTTCACTGTGTTTTACTTGCATAGCTACCTAATGGGGGGGGGAATCTTCTGCCTCATTTTGGTCTGCAACCAATTATAAACTCCAATCTGATAAAGTGACATAGTTTATAGTAATGGGCAGACATGTAGGGATGTGAAAGAAATTAGGTTCATAGGGAGAATGTCTACTATAATGCTTCATATTAGAAGCTAGTAGGTGTTATGTGAAGTCTTTAGACCACATGGAACAGTCATAATGTTGAAAGAAAATTCAAGTTGTTCTGTCTTAGAGGACCCTAGTAATAGTAGGAAGCAGTGTATCTTTATTATACAAAATATGTGGAACTTTGTGGCATCTCATTCCTTGAAGATATTCAGAACTCAACCAGCTAAGGCCCTGAGAAACTCGATTAAACTTTGAAATTAGGTATGCTTTGAGCAGAGGATTGGACCTGACCAGGAGATGACCTCCTGAGAACACTTCCAACATAAATTATTCTATGAAATTGAAGTTTTGTATTCAAAAAGTCTTAATCCCTTTCCTTATAGGGAATCAGTGTAGACTTTCCAGAGCAAAATTTTCAACTGTTCCCTAATAATTCAAAACTGTAGACACTGCATGCAAGGAAAATACTGCAGTAGCCTTTTACAGAATACCAAGTTTACAAGAATGCATCCTTACATGCATGCCCAAATGTCTCCTATTTTGTAAGTGTAGATGTAGAAGCAGCAGCTGAAAATGCAGTCTCTGCTGTGTCATTATAACATTGCTAAAAAGAATTCTTACAATGTTTCTGACTCATGTCTCAGGTGATATGTGATGTCTGGAAAATAGAGATTTTGAAGCAGAAGCAATATAATGCCTTTTTGTGTTGCATTGATTCAACTTCATTTAAAGAAATATGCATAATTTTAGCCTCCCACAAAGAAACCCCAAAACAAACCTTTATTAAATCAGAAAGTAGAAATAAGGGTAGCTGAAGGGTGATCAGAGGATTGAGACAAGTCTCAACCATGTAAATCCATGAATTCCAAGTTATTTAACCACTGTGTAATTCATGTTAGTATTTTTCAAATTGCAAATGTAAGTTTCATGGCTAAGAAATATCTTCCAAAGCCAATGGACAAAAAAATTGATGCAAACCAAGCCATGAATTCTTCTTACTTGACAACATGAACAAATGATGGAAGGAATAATGTACTGCTTACTTTTGAATCTCAGATTGTGATTAATATTTCAAGCAAGCAGTTGTGGATTAGTAAAAGTAGCAAGCCAATACGTGTTAGGTCCATGCACATAATCCTGCTCCCAGCACCCAAAATTTTGAATGCTTGGAGACAGACTAGGAATGCAGCCATTCTGACACCAGTCAAACTGAAGCTAAGATATTAAAGCCTAATAGTAAGTTTACTTATTAATATTGAGTTTCTTGTATGAGAGGCTAAGCTCCCTCTGGTTCTGATTTTGAAACTTCTTAGGATTGGGCTTTTGGAGTGCTTGATACTATTTGTATTTAGGAATGAATCATCCCATTTGCTTCTCACTGTAATTGTCTATAAAGAAATGTGATCACAGTCATCTTGTTGACCTTACCCTCTTTAATACATTCAGTGATTTATCATCCAGCAGTTGTCACTGGCTCAAGCTGATTTGAGTGCCAACCTTTACCCACTGCAGCCAGCTCACTACAGCCTGGTGTGACACAGATGAATGTTTAAATTACAGCACTTCCTTTCACATATGTTTGTTTCATTCACAATGGCAAGAGTAGATTCCCCATCTGCTGTTACAGCTAGGTGTGATTCAGACAGAGGCTGAAAAAGAAACATTCCTGTCCAGCTTACTTCGAGTGTTTTTTTAGGTAAATTGGTTGGTGACATCACTGAAGTGTGAATCACTGCAGAGAAGTAGCTTCTAGAGTGATAAATGGCTGGTGCCTCTGTGCTGCTGTGCTTGAGTTAGCAGCTCTGGTCATTAGAAATAGCCTGCTATTTTTTACAATTAGATTGCTTCCCAGTGTCTGCTGATTTCAAAGTAGTTTTTGAAAAAGAAAAGTCACAATGAGGTTTTGATGTTTGTGACATTCAGTGTAAACTGGATTATCTGGTTGCCAGCCCCCTTGATGCATACAAAACTGAGACAATTTTTAAGTCTAGCTGTTTCAATAAGGCTGCTATGTACGCATTTTTGGAAGCAGAGTATATTGCGTTTAAGGCCTTAAACGCAGTAAGAGCGATATAGCTTTTCTTTAGGTGTGTTCCTGTTTCTAATGTTTTTAGTGTTGTTGTGACATTAAGGGATACTTCCTCAATTTGGTTATGAAACATCTAACTAAAACAAAGAAAAGGCTGCAGAAAAATACTTGTTTTGTGTGAAAGAAAAGGATTTTCATCACACTGCTTTAACAGGTTGCAGTATGTTTTCTCTGTTGTAGTTAGCAATAGAATTTTGCAGGAATAAGCCACCATGTCAAAGGTTACTAATAATCCTTGCAGTATCCACTCTGTGCCACAGAATCCCCTCCATAGGTCCAAGTGTGCAGGTAATCTGCCCTTCCATTAGTAAATGACCCACAAAGGAAGAGTTTTATTGAAAGAGTATTTCATATTAGGCAAGAGACAGCTATCAATTTTGATGATAAGGACAGGAAATTGAGGCCAGAAATCTCTCTCTCAATGTTGCCTTCAAAACAGAATCACAGCAGTTTCACAGGTGCACTCTTTTAATATAAACAGTTCCATGGGCAAGTGTGGAGCCAGAGATTACCTAATACACAGGAAGTATGTTTTCTGCCAATCGTTTATCTTACATACCTATTTACCTATGTGCAACTCATATCCATGTGTGCCACCTCAGAATTTGGTGTGCTGTCTGCTCTGCTGGTCCTAAAGAGAGATGAATGGGAAGATGCTGTTTTCTGTTGCAAACCCCAAATCCATTCTTACCCTGATCCTCAGCAATGACCTTCATTATGTAACTGCCCTGCCCGGGCCCTCTGACTCGAGCTGTCCATAGTGCCCGGCAATGGCAAACCACTTCAACTCACATCTCAGGAGCAGTGGAATGTAGTGGTGAATTATATTGAAGTTCATGTAATATTTTCAGAAGTGAAAACTAAAAGGACCTGGCGTTCAGTTTTGCATTTGTACTGTTATTTACAGGTTCATGATGGGCAAAGCCAACTTTAGTTCCCCTTTAAGAAAATTAACAGGTGAATGAAAGACCGACCCAAATTAGGCTGTTTTCAAGTCATGGTTTGTCAACAAGCTTTAATGATCACTGTATATGCTTTTATTCCACAGTAGTTGCAAAGTGATTCAGGACTGCCAACTCCTCAGCAAAATGTAATGATTTCATTGACAGGAGTGAAGGGATATGACCCAGCTAGGGCCGATATGCCAAAGAGAGGTAGCAAAAAAGGCATAAGAGGATGTGCCTGTTAGGGCTTCCTGATGTTTTCCACTTGTAAGATACGATTTTCAGCTGCTAATAATTTTGCCTTAATTTTAACAAAATTTCCATATTCATTGTCTATATGAAAGCTGTTAATTTCTTGTTTTTGTTTTAATCTTCATAGTCATGTCCAGGTATAAATCTAGGCAATGACAATGTTTGGGCTTTGTGTAAAAGATTCCAGTGACCTTTTTCTTGAACTGCTTTTGTGTTTTTGTACTTTGGGGCCATGACAAATGAAACAGAGCAGGAGCTTGGGAGTAGGGAACACTGGAGAGGACTTGGGTAGTGTACTAGCAGGGCAGAATAACCTTCTTGGCCATTGGCTTTTAGTTTGATTTTTAAAAATGTCCTGGATTTTGAAATACTCTTGCTCTCTGTATATTGTGATGTCAAAAGCTGCATGGTGGTGTTTAATACATGCTTTAAAACAATCTCATTTGATCATTTGCAGATGAAATAACTTCTACAATTCTTGGAATTTTTTGCGCTGGGAATTAATGTAAAGGGCTACAAGAGCTCCATCATAGCAAATAGTTGTGCTGAGTTGGAGGGATGCCCACCTCTTCTACCTAGAACTTAGATGTCCAGGATATCTGAAATGGTAGAGAAGAGTAAATCAGCGCCTTAGGTGGGAGGAAGTTGGGTTGGGAGGCTTGAAAAGGAAGGAGGTGTACTAACCAGCCTAGGAAAATAACCACTGATGTTAACAAACTTTGAGTCTGAGATAGGATACAAACCTGGTAAAACGTACATGAAAAGATGTACTGTGAGTGTTGTCAGAAAATAAAAATCTAGGGTTTTTTAAGTTCCTTTGTATGGTATTCCCTTGTACTCAGTCCTATTAACCAGGGGTTATCTACTTTGAAAAAAATCTATGCTCTTGTGTTAATGTTGGTTGGGTACACATTACTAAGGCAAATAAATAATTTGAATTGTAGACTATATTTTGAAAGAAATTATACATTAGCTCATTAGGGCTTTTGTGCTTGCTGGCAAGGTGCCAAAGCATATGTAACTTATTTATTGCCTCAATTCTAATCAGAATTCTAGACTGATGCATTTATAATATGGGCAACATTTTCACTCTTACCCTGGATGTTCCTTAAACAATTGCAGCGTCCATTTTAGGTTCTGAATCAAAAATGAAATGTCAATCAGCTAAGCTATCAAAAAATCTGTAGGTTGTAAGGTTGACCACAAATAACTTAAGCATTTTCAACGCATCCACATCTCTTTAAATACTCTTTCCTCAAATGGTAGCATTCGGATGTTGTTATATAGAGTTTGTTCTCTTGTGTTAATTCGACAACCTCTCCAGCATCATTAAGGAAACAAAGTCCACATGTCCTTTTGAACAAAATTATCTCTCAATTAGCATTCCTTATAGATTTTGGCTATTATTTATTTGACAGTGAAGCATGTAAATATGGGTATAATTAAGAAAGATTAAATAGTACATCAATGATACCAGCTATTTATGAATAAAATTCTCATATTACAGTTCTTGATAGGACATCCTTTATGAAGAATGTTTTGGATTTGACTGTAATTTTTTAATTTCTCTGCCTCTTGATACAATGCTGAAAATTTCCGAGAGTTTATGGAATAGATATATAGTTTTGGCTAGAAATATTAATGAACAAGTAACATAAAGCTGACAAATTTCAGCCAGCACTCACTTCAGTTATAAGATGTGATTGCCAATAAATTTGCCCAAAAACTGACAACAGCTGTCAGTTTTATTTGGTTTTCTAAGGGAACATTTGAAGTTTCACGTCTAAAACTCTTAGGTTTTTTGCTTTTGGCTATATCTAGCATTTATAAATATTTTTCTTGGATTATATTTGATGTTCTTTCATAAAAATTTCTCATAAATAGAGCTTAGAACTAAGATCTAGCAAGATTCCTGCTTTCTTGGCCAAATCCAAATCCTGCCTTAAACCCATCTGGACACCAGCCCATTTCTTGGTGCCTTCTTTTCTTTCTCCTCTTCATGTTTGCTGTTCTTAATGTTGATAATTTTTGCCATAGCCCATACTGTTATGCATGTAACAAGACTCACTAGTATTTCTTCCACTTCAGCTGTCGTATATACTAGACTATTTTGTAAGGATCTCCTGTTACATTATTAGCAGCGCTGGTTAAGACATTCATTGCGGGCCAGCGAGCGCAGCAGGCGCAGCTCAGATTTACAGACAGATTTCACTGCGAGTGGAAATCTCCTTTTCCCCCTGTTTGGCTAGGGCACAGTTCCCAGTGCGTTCTGCAAAGTGTGTGCATTGCTTTCTCCTGCTAAGAACCTAATTTGGTCTGTAAAAGTAAATGGAGCCTGTGGAGGTTTTGGCGTGTGGCCTCTTTAACAATGAAGATATGACAAAATCATTAAAAGAAAGATATGTTTTTACCACAATGTCTCCAAGAAATCAAAAGACTGATGTTTAATGATGTTTCAGTCATTTCAGAGAAAGAACCTGAGACTCACCAGGTGAGTTTAGTAGCTAGAGCTATCCTCAATTCCAGAGGGGAGAGCTGAAGCAGGATACACTTACAAAGAACTAAAGTTATAGTCCTATTTTTTTGTTTGGGCCCTTTTTCTTAATTTTTAGTTGTAGTTCATGCTTTTATTAATTCTATGGGTTTAGGTGTTTGGGGTTTTTTTCAGATAATATATTACAATTAAGGATTAAACCCTTCAATATAAGTTATACACCTTCATTCTCTCCATCTAACCTATATCCTCCCCAGATAAATATTCCTCTAAAGGAGAAAAAAAAAATTAGTAAAGCAATTGGATGAGTATCTCCCATCTAGGCAAAATTTCAGCTACAAATGAAGGATCCAGATCAGAAATAGTAAGGACAATTTCTCTGAGTACCACAATAATTTGATGGACACTTACATTTCCAACTGTCTTGGATGTGGTGATTTACTTCCAGACATGCCTGGCTTGCATCAAGACAGTACACAAACCACAGTAAATTGTAGAGACAAAGTAGAATTATTAGTAACTTTGATGGCTTACCCAGCACTAAAACTAAGCCAGCATTTATCTCAAAGATTTAAAATGAGATTATAATAATGTAATCATCATCAGTCTTTAAGGGCTGCTCTATAAACACAGATCAAATAAACACATCCATGTTGTGAAGCAGTACCCTGTCCTGCACTTAGTATCTGTGGTCTCTCCTGAGTGATTATATTTGTGATTACCTGTAATCATCTCTGGTTTTGTACCTTGATGGGAAATAGGTTTATGGAAATGTAGAAATCAATTACTTGTTTCCTTCCCTAGTGTTGTGGTTTAACTCTAGCCAGCAACTAAGTACCATGCAGCCACTTGCTCACTTGCCCATGGTGGGATGGGGGAGGGAACTGGAAGAGTTAAAGTGATAAAACTCATGGGTTGAGATAAAGACAGTTTAACAGGTAAAGCAAAAGCCACAGAAGCAAAACAAGGAATTCATTCACTACTTCATATCACACATAACAGTTACCTGGGAAGACGAGTGCCATCACTCCAAATGTCCCCCCTTCCTCCTCCTTCCCCCAGCTTCATATGCTGAGCATGACCTCATACGCCATGGAATATCCCTTGGTCAGTTGGGGTCAGCTGTCCCAGCTGTGTCCCCTCCCAGCTCCTTGTGCCCCCCAGCCCATTGCGGGTGGGGTGGGGTGAGGAGCAGAAAAGGCGTTGACTCTGTGTAAGCCCTGCTCAGCAGTGACGGAAACATCCCTGTGTTATCAACACTGTTTCCAGCACAAAACCAAAACAGAGCCCCACACTGGCTACTCTGAAGTAAATTAACACTATCCCAGCCAAACTCAGCACACCTAGTTACTTTAGCCATAGTTTTAATAGCAGTCACATGAGCAATTTTTTTTTCCTGTGTGCCTCTTTCTTTTAAACTGATCTCTGCAATCTTGCAAGGAAACAGCAATGAGTACAGAGACTTCAGAAGAACAGGCACTGTTGTGCTGAGGATCCCTGTTACAGACAATGTGAGAACTTGGGCCACCCTTGCAACTCTCTACCTCTTGTCCAGAGACACAGGAATTAATTTCTGTAGTTTTCAGTGGTGGGATGAGCTGAATGCATTTCCCCTATGGAACTTTTTTTCCAGAAATGTGACTGATATGTTGATGAGAGGGAAGAAACTGACTATCTCTTTCATATTAAGTTAAGAATTTACCCTTCAAATTCTACACTTCAGAAATCTGAGCCAAGGTCATTGAAATTAGAGGAATTAGGAGAGTAAGACCAAATGTGGGAGACAGCTATAGATTTGCTCCTCAGATTTGGGATCTAACTATCTAAAGTCTATTCAGGAATTTGCTTAATTCAAAACCAGCATTTTCTGGATCACTGACACATTATTTGTAAGTGTTTTGTTGTTGTTTAAAACAGCTTAGTCTTTTCCCTTTTTTTCCAAGTTTTCAGACTCTGGCCACATATCTCCCACTGACAGCATGTTAGGCCCCTTCAGACTCAATGCGTCTAGACTTGCAATGCATGAAAATGCAATCTGCTAGTGTGCTCTCTCCACTATTTCTCTAGATGTTTTTGTGTGGAGTGGAACTGAGTGGTCCTACTTACTGCTCCCCCGACATGTTCTTCGTGTGAAAGGGAGAAAGCCCCTAAGGGAAGATGGCAGCCAAGCATGGCATCTGTACTTGAGCTGAACAGAGAGATTAAAGCCTGGAGAAGCCCACCAAGTACAGGTAACCATCATTTCCAAGAACTTTGTAGAGTACTGGCTCCTGAGGAAGCAGAACCACCAGATAAAAACAGGATTGCATTTTTTTCCCCACAGGTTTTCAGAGTTCAACACATGTTCCTCAACTATAATGTTGCCCTGTTCCTCTTGTTTCACTTCAGAGTATTTTCTGGAGTCACTGCTGGGATGCAGAGACTGGGTTGTATAAGGACAAAACATCTTTTTAGATGGCAATACCAAACTCATTTTTTTATCTGAAAATCAGATAAAACACTATTTTAACTTTTCACATAATTTTCAAGCCCAATTCTGAATTAACATATTCCAGTTCTGTTTTGGACAGAGTCTGTACTAAAAATAATGTTTGCTGGTAATGGCCAGCCTTGTCCAAGTCTGTACGTATTAGTTTATTGACTGAGAACTCATTTTGAATAATCTGTTTTACCTTATGCTGCTTTTCTCAGAAGCTAAAATTTCCTTGTAAGTGACATGCAGTGACTGAAAACCTACTGTTCTAGCTGACCTCACTGAAAGGATATTATCACTTACATGGCTGTCTGCTTAGGAGTATTAGCACTTTCATTGATGACACTAAAAAGCCCAGGTTTTACCCTTTCATTGACGTCAGTAGAAAGGTAAGGCTGGTTTACACAGAAGTAAACCAATAAGGATGTATCACATTATACAATTACGAAAAGATAACCTTTTTTCATTGCCTTTATTTATTAGTGACTCATATGGTCCCCGGACAAGATCCACCCTGTGTCTACTGTTGCTTCTTAAACCTAAAGAAAAATGGATCCCTAGAGGTCATTTCATAGCCCTTATCAAGCAGGATTCTCATTAGAGTGGGGAGGGGATTAGCATAAGGAGTGTAACACTAGGTTTGACAGACCCATCTTCTACTAATAGAGATGACCGTAGAAATAATTCATGTTATTTCTACAAGTACAATGACTTAATTGTTTACTTATTCTGTAGCGTCACTTGCCACTTCAATTACAGCCAAATTGCTTGGTTAAAGTCAAGGAAAAACTAAACACCAATTTGAAGGAGCTTAAGGCTATATTTTAGGAAGGAGATAATGTAATTCTATTTAGAAACAAAAACAAACAAAAAAAGGTTTGTATCTCCTTTATTCTTCTGTAGTTTAATATCGCATTGTACTGAGCTTTTCCAGACAGGAAAAGAAGGAAATGTCTGTTTTTCATAAAAAATGGAGTTAGCTGGAAACTAGATTACAACAAACTGAGGTTTTTTTCTTTCATTTTAATGATGTTTCAGCTCCATGGAAAATGATAATGGTTGCCTGTGATTCCAGCAGACACTGACTGGTAAGTAGGCATGTAATAAGTACTGTTAGCAAATGCAGAGTTCCAACCTGGAGCTTCATCAGTTATCTCTGTTTTGTAAGAATCTATTCAATAATGGTATGTGATCTGGCCTACAAAATCAGAATTACTGGTACAGTAAGTTTTGGAATGGGGAGCTTTTGTCTCATTCTCTCTGCAGCATATTAGTATAATAATGTCCTGTCTGAGGAGTAGATTCCTAAGTGCTATTATGTTACAAACAATTAGTGAAACTGGTACTTGTACTGTGATAATAAGGGGAGGGAAATGCTTCAGTAAATAACTGCAGAAGAATTGATAGGGAAAGTCTGAGTAGAGTTCTAATTGCTTTTTTTTGGCAATAGTTTACTGTTTATTTGCTTTTTGGTTTTTTTTTGTAGATTGTTGTCTTAGGTAGAAAACTATAGGAAAAGGAATATAGCGATAAAACTTTTTTAGAATTTTTCTCAGATATTCCTCATGAGACACTAGTCATGGCAAATACCTTTTTTAAAACACAGGACAGGTAAAAAAAAATGTCTAGGATTTTGATTTCACACCTATAAGTTTGTGGTATTTATTGTAAGGTAATTATATGTGAGCTAAATAGGAGGTAGAAAATATTAAAGGTTAGCTCTACAAAGAGGTAAACTTAATACAGTACACCTTGCATGAGGGCATAGTGGTAACCCTGGTTATTATACTTTGCAGTAAGGCTGAAGTGCCTCTCTCCACTGCTTTTGTTTTGTTTTTGCCTCAGGAAGGCTTAGGTACCTCGCCCTACAGTCAGGGGAAAAAACTCTTGTAGCAGGGAAAGCGTGTTTCAGAACAATCATTAAGGTATAATTACACCAGATTAATTTTTTTTTACTATCTAGCCCAGAGGTTTACATTTAGAAATTAGCTTAAGCTAGTAAATCTCTTCTGCTAGACATTTTGACCTGTGAATTATCCTAGCTAAAAATATCGACTTTGCAACACTAGCATGACTTGGATCCTTTTTTATATCACAATGCATGTTTTTTAAGGGACTCTACCCAAATATGTAAAAAGCTACTGGCTGAACTAAAGTTGTGATTTTAGTGTGTTATATCCTGTTCATTTGAGGATTCACAAGCTTCAAATTATTTCTTCCACAGCTAAAATCCTGTGGTACCTCTGGAGACCAGACACTCACAGTGCTGGTCTGTGGGTTATTATGCTTTTGAAGGTTCCATCTTCAGAAAAGTGAATGAACTTGAATATCATAGCTTTATCTGTTGTGGTCATAGTTGTTCTCAGTATGCCTAGTTCTGTATCTTCATGAAAAATAAGTCATCTGATTCACATTGAAAAATAGTATAAAAATAGTAGCTTTCACTGTGATTCTGGTTTATATCTTGAAATATGTTACTTTTAGCTATAGTAGCAGGAAAGAGATTGGTACAATCTATGACAATTTGCTATAGTGTTTATGTACAGTGCCTGATAGACTTCCCCCCCCTCCACTTTTTTATTTAGAATTAGTTAATTTAGGGTTTGGGGGGGTTTTTTAGCATTATTGTAGTACCGCTGTAATATTGTATATATACAGTATATTAATACTGTAAAACTGTTGTAGCATTTAGGAGCTCAAGTAGTTGAAGTCCAGCTGTGTTGTGAGCTTTACCAATGTGTGCAGTCGTTATCCATGTCTTAGTAATCCTAGAATCACAATTAAGGGTAAATTGACCTTGTGAATTAAGGACCAAAAAACAAAACAAAAAAAAAAACAAAAAACAAAAAACAAAAAACAAAAAAACAACAAAAAAAAAAAAAATCAGGGTAGGGAGACGAGGTGACAAAAGTATTTTTGCATAGAAGAACCAATGTTCTATACCTGAGTGTAATAAATATACTATGCAATACATAATTTTTTTCCCTTTCAGCACTATTTATGCAAGTGTAATTAGATTTCAAAACAATGAACTAATCTTTGTGATACAGTATCAGACTGTAATTAGCCTGATTCTTCTCCTAGTGAAATTAATGAAGATTTTGTCACTGGCTTTAGTGGGAATAAAGTTAGATCTACCCTTAACCTTTGTCATAGCTGTCTACATATGGAAGTGATTAAGCTGCTGAGTAACTGAATGTTATTCAATACTCCAGAGTGCAATTCTCTAAGATGTCAGCACTCCTTCAACAGCTAGCTATTACAGTAAAGTTTCCAAGCCTGGTGTGTTAATCTGTCCCCACTAAGATCAAACATTGCTCCTTCTATAAGAAGAATGACAACATCTTAACAGGCCAGATAGTTATCAAGGATGCTTAGAATCACTTTTGTTTTGTGCTGTGTTTATCTTGGCCTTAAGCCCTCACGTGTTATTCTAAAAGCAACAGAGAAATATTGAGTTTGCAAGAAAAAGCTGTCAGTCTTACTGAAGTTGGTCTCAAGTCATCAGAATTTTTCTAACTTAAGCAAGCCATGTCTTCAAAAAACTATATTGCACCAAGGAAAGGAGACCTTGTCAAACCTGGAAGAGTAGGTCGAAACTCTGACCTAGTGTAAAAGCTTCAAGAGGCACTTAGTATTCTGAAGAGTTCTTACAGGTATGTAGACATCCAAGTTAGTTTACCCAATGCTCGTGCTGTTACTGCAAATCTTCCTAAAACTGGTACTTCGATTATAGCTTTAGCTCCTGGAGACAGCGTAGAAATGTGACTTGATTGAAATGCAGAGGTTTTAAAAGCAAAAAGCAACTCTTCATTTCTCTCCTGCACAGTTTGTGTGTGACTGTGTCTGGGTGTATGTGTGTGGTATTTAGAATAATTTAATGATCTGGGAGCCTTCATTCTGATTTTTTAACATCTTGAGATGGTTAGCCATTCAATAACTCAGTGACTGGGTGAACAACCTATAGAAGTAGATTCTTGTCTGTTACAGGCCCATGCAAGAGTAGGTAAATCTTCGGGCATACCATTACACACAGATGGTTCATGCACCCCGCCTAAAGTAGCAAATATATGTACTGCTGGTGAAAAAAAGATATTTACTCCAATACATGCCTAAAGGTGCAAAAGTGGACATGTGAGTATCAGTTATACATGCACAAATCATGCGTCTGTACAGTCACATACAGACAAGACAACTACCCATGCATTGGCCAAAAATGGTATGTACTAATCAACTCATTAAAATATTGTCTTGTTATTGCTGATAAATTCACAGTTAATTTGCATCCTTATGTTTTTCCTCATTTATTGGAGTGTTCAGCTCTGTGTCTAGGCTTCCTTCATGTGAGAACAGACAGGAGAAAAGAATATGGCTGCAATGATAATCACTTGGTGGGTGATGTTTCTGAGAAAGTATTTGCAACTAGAGAATGCTCCCCCGTCACTAATATACTACTATAGTAAGCAATACACTGTTGTCAGAGGTAGGAATTTAGTAACAATAGAATAGAGTATACCTTTGTGAGAAGATGGGAGAGTTGTTTATGTCCACCATATTAATGAAAACATTACAGGAGCTGCTGAGATCTGGCAAGGAAATACAAGTGAACTTTCAAGGCTTCTTGACCCAGATTAAATATTTGATGCAGAAGCAGAAATTCTTTACCAGGACACTGTCCTGACTGTCTGCCGCGAGGTCTGTGGTGATGTAGGTTTAACAAGAGATAATCTCCTCTTAGGATTCAAGAACTGTTCTAAATCTGATTACAAGAGAATCCAGGATAACAAAGTTTGAGCAATCTGTCCAGTAACTGGTGTTCTATAGCAGTCTTAATTGTAAAATTATCTATATTGTGAGTGCATGTATATGTATACTCTATGTAAAACAGATCTATATGCCAGACTGGTCACTGCAGACTGTAAGTGCCATTGGTATTTATAAAGTTCCTATAGAAATACTGATGTCATTGGAGCTGCAATAGTGCTGTGTCACTGGGGAATCACTGCATCATCCTCATGAATTAGGTAATGGCCAGTGGAATGAACATGAGGTTACCAGTTACTCCTTCCTATGGACTACAGAAAACCTGCTATACTCAAAGCCACTCAAAAGGGTGAGGCTTGAGGAAGGAAGCCAGTAATGCTTCACAGTACTGGTGTTGAAACTGTAATCCTGCAAGGTTATCACTCCAATCTCTCTACTTATCAGTAGAATTTCTTTGCCAGTATAAAATGAAAAGCCATTTGATACTGGAGGCTCCTGGCTTAGTGTCACAGAAGCAATTTTAGAATTATTTGTCTTTGCTTTTAGTGTAATGATCTCACTTTCTTCAAACAGTAAAAATACTGAGTTGAGAGTGAATTAAAAAACCCCCATACATACAACAGCTGAAAAGGTGGTTGTAGCAACGTATATGCTTTGGTCACTACTCAGGGGGAGAAGTTGTTTAGAATTAAATTCAATTGTGTTTAGTTTCAGTGATTTGAGACATTTTTATGTAATATACATTATATGAAGAATGTGATAGAGTTTATCTTTGCAGAAATACAAATAAAACAAGATATTAAAGCAGAAGGACATGAGAAATAGTGAACGTTCAGGTATTATAGATTCACTTGCAATTAGATTAATGATGGCTTTCATACCTTTTATTATTTTTCTTCCCCACTGCTGATCCATAAGCTTTTCCTCAAAGGTTTTTTGTTACTTCATGGATGATCATGCCTCTTCTAGATCAAAGTCTATGAATTCTTTAAGTGCTCTTGCAAGTCTTATGCACAACAAAGGAATTAATTGGTTTCTCTCATTTAGCAGCTACTAAGGTAAGACTCAATCTGAAGTAAAGATTGTGCAGCTGAGTCCCAAATGAATTATTATTCTTTCTCAGAGCTGTGGTGGACTCATAATTTTACAGCTTGTGTTACTGCATAAGAACCATTCTCACTTTTGGCTATATTCTTCTTAAGTGCTATCTGATATAACTCCTGGGTGAATACTGGAAAGTTGTCATTCTCATCCATCACTGTTATCAGCAGCATAAGTGGATCACTGTACAGCAGCCTGTCACTGTTCCCAGCAAGAACCTGAATCTCACGCTGATACTGTTTAAATTGATTAAAAAAACCCATTTAAGTAATATGATTAAAGTGTTCTTTATTAATCTTAGTAGTATTTGGCATGAATATTTCCATTTGTATACAAACTCTGCTATGATCTGCAGTATAGATGTAACATTCAACTCCCTTTAATACTAAAAAAATATTTTTTTTGAAAAAACATAAGTATGTGTAGGACTGAAAGGGGCTAAGATTGTTAAAGTTCTGTGTTGAGCTGCACAGGCTACTTGTAACTTATATAAACCTTTTCAATAAGGTATTTTATAGATTGCAAAAGCCTAGTGTTATAGTAGCAGAACTAATGGAAACAAGAAGAGAACAATACAATAGTGAACAGCTAATGTGTTTTAAAATAAATAAATAATCCTCCTTTTTCCCCTGTGCCAGCTGTGTCTTCAGCTAGAGTGAGGCATAAAAATTAACTCTTACACTACATCATGCAGCATGTGGACTGTGCTGGTAATACTCTAAACTTTTGAACTCCCTATCTAGTTTGGAAGTGATATATCACCAAAACAAGCGAAGTAGTCAGTCTTGTCCAGAAGCTGAGAACTTCTGCCATGAGCTGGACTACAAAGACAGAGCTGAAATGACTTTCTATTTATAAATTTCTCTGACAAGTATTGATAACACTTCAAATGATAGACAAGCTCTCATTTGAAATACTATAGAGATCTTCAAACAGGCCTTCATTGCATGCACTATTTTCAGCTTTATATATTCCAGAGAAAAATCTAAAGCCTAAAGGTAAAATGTGCTATCACTGACAGAAAATAGACTTCAGAATCCCAGATGGCAGCTTGCAGGCTTTCCTAATACATGGAAGTCCCAGGGCTCTTTCTATTAATATCCAGGACCATATGTTCCTACATCACTGAAACATCAGTAAACTCTTTTCTGTTACAACCCTTTGGAAAAGTAGGACAGTAGCATCATAGTAATGACATCCAAAAAATCTAAGGCAAGATAGTGTAGACAATAAGATCTGTACTGTATGTCTACACAACTCAACATTTGGCCCGGAGTTCTTTCTTAATAGTGCTTGTTATGGGCTGATGGATTCTGGGAATTTTAGAAGATTCTGGGAATTTTAGAAGAACATGAAACAGTATTTAAATAGATTTGCTTAATAACAGTGCTACTGCTTGGCCTGCCTTGCTGCAGGAGTGCCCAAATTGCTTTCTGTGCTCACCGTTCCTTCAGAGGGCTTGGCGCAGCACATTTAACCCATCATCTGTTTGTCTTCAGTGGGCCAGAGGCTGGGGGTTTCATTCTGACTGCTTTCAAGCAAATTACGGTTGGTTTCCCTGGTATTTTGGAGGAATTATGACTAATTACATAGTGAAAGATCATGAGATTTAGTCCAATGAAAATAACTGTGGAGGAAGTACAAAGGAATGCAATACTGATGTAAAAATCTAAACAGAGTTAATGCTTCAAGTCAAATTGGAATTAAAGTCAATGTTAGTTATATTTGAGAAATCACTGTTTTTATAGTTAAAGGTCAAATCCTTTTCCTAATTCAGTCAGTCTTTCTGTACTGGAAAATGTGCAATTGATATTGGAAGATTTTTCCTCAAAGAAGCAATCTAAGGCACTGAACAGAATATAATTCCTAGGTTAGTCACAGGCTGCCTGTACGAATTTGGGCAAATGACTGTACCTAGTGTCTTTTCATCTGTAGGAGGAGCTTTTTCCCACTGTCCAGAAATTCTGAAAAGCTGTTCATTAAGAGTGGTAAGGTTGCATGCAGGTACATAAATCTTAGTGTTGTGAGGCATGGAGTTATTAGCAGGCAAAAGATTGTTTCCTTGGCCTTATCTTTAAGAATCCTATTGTTTCATTTATGTGAAGCTTCCTTAATCCATATTAACAAAATCCTTAGTGTACTCAAATCTTCTGAGCATTAGTTGAAGTCATACTAAAACTTCAGACTGATTGTTCCTTATAGTTATACTTACCTCTGCCTGACTTTCTCTGTCAAGCTCTAGTGTTGCATAAATGTTTCTGGCTGCATCAATTGGAAAAAAAGCCCTGAGCTTTTTTTTGAAGGACCTCCCCTTCAAATGGTAATGGACCTCTCTACTTTGCCACTGAACCTGGAATTGTGGGTAAAACATCAATGTAAATGGAAATAATCAAAGTTTAAAAAATATGAATAACATTGGAATCGTTCAGTCTCAAGGACAGAGGATCCCTCAAAAACACCATTAAATTTTTGCTGGCAGGTGCAGACGGTTGCTATTAAGAATAAGGTGGCATAGAAATGGAACTGCCCTACTCGGCAGCACTGTCCAGGCACTGTGGGTGGACATTAGGAAGTTCTTCTGCTACCATTCCATCTCCTTACCTATCCTGAGTATGAACCAAGAAGCTTGTCTCTGGTGTTAGCAGCCCAGAATTTGTTCTTATCAAAATAACTTAATCCTTTTTATCAGTTATTCTTTTTAGAGAGGCAACAGGCCTCAGGATGAAACTGGATACATTGCTCTCACATCTAGCTGCAGTACAGTGTCTGCTCTTAAAGCAGTTTTGTTGTTGGAGACAGTGACAATGTGTGTTGCCATAATAGGCTTCTTAAACAATGTATATTATAAAAAAATGTTGAGATACGGTCTACTAGCTATAGAAGGCACCCGGGAATCAAGAAATGCTGGGATTGGAGCTTCATTTCTGCCAGACTCATTCTACATATCAGTAGGCAGGCTATTTATGACTTTGAAGTTAATCTGTTTCTATTGACTTTAGCTGGATTTATGAATGAACTTCTAAATATCCAGCCATAACTAATCTCTGCCTCAGTTATTGTAAAATATAATAATTTATGCCTGCCTTCTGCAATATTGCAGGACTTGTATATGCAATTCTCTCAATCTACTTTGAGATCCTTTGAATGTATAATTGTTATTATTCAGACTTCTGAGATAATGCAAGCCTCCACAGTTCCATAAACAGCAGCATTTTATATCAAATAAATTCAAAAGGGTAATAATGAAATGGAAATGAAATAATGAAATTCTTCTAGGACTTTGGGACACATTTCCTTGTTGTTACATGGTATAATCTTTCCATCATCACAAGCCAAAGCAAAATCAAATCAGTGAAAGCTTTGCCTGACATCCTTTGGCAGACTGAAAGTTAACTCATTTTCAGATTGATTTAAATATGAAATTGTATTAGCGGAGCTAAAAATATTTCTGCAGTACTGCACTGGTGAAAAGCAATAAACACTTTTATGCCAGATAGTCTAAGGAAGAATGGACAGCAAACTCTGAGAAAATTGTAGCCAATTTTTTTACTGTTACCATGGAAATGCAGCTACAAACACTTGTATTTAGACTGTACAGTCCTCATGAAATACAGCTTGTCTGTTGTTTTTATAAGACATAAACCCTTTTGACTCCATGGATGCAGAACAGTTCCTAACAAGGAGAAAGGAGAAGGTGACTGTTACAAATGGGATGTGTGTAGTGCCTCATCAGTCCTCAAAATAACAAGGCAAAGCCATTATGGAGGCCTCATTCTAATTTAAACATCCACTTGTTTATGCTAGCATTAATGTGTTTCTTGGGTGATTTTGTTTAGATTGTCTGCCTCTTAACCCATATGACTGTATTCCTAAAGTATGTGGATACAGTCGTGCGACTCAGTTCCTTCACTGCATTACTTAGCTATGAGGAAAGACAGTACAATCTCTAATCCATGTTTAAAATAAGATAGTTATTTTAAGCAACCTTTCTCCTACCCCTTCTGCATCTTTGCATGCTTGAGGAGGGATTCCCTTTAGAGTTCCAATAAATAGAATAACAGCAGGCTTTACTCGGTGCATTAATCAGCCTTATGTTTCTGTTACGGCTCGAATAATGCGGGCTGAACAGGCAGTTAGGGTTGGAGTAAGAAGCTGGGAAAATGCACCACTGTTTTTAGGTATTTCCAAGAATGTAGGAGTAAGAATGTAAAAGTGTGGAGTTTAGACTTTCAGGGAGAAAAATAAGACTGACAAGCCAAAACACAGCCATGTAAATGATTTTAAACACCTCCATGTAAATGAAAAACACTTTTATCAGTTGTCACTTGAAGATCATATACCTGAGATCCATTTCCTGATCTCCTGATTAAAACTGGCCTGTTGCCATACACATTTCCCTTTTGCTTTCTAATGTGCAACACATAGCAAATTTGCTTTTCATAATAAACCTATGCACACAGCAGCATTTCTGCAAATGCACAAGAGGGTTGAATTTAATGAGATTATTCATAAGCCTAAATTAATCACAGGTTTGCAGTACCAAAGCCAATGTTCCTAATCCAAATGTATTACCCAGAGTAGATTTAAGATTGCAGGAGAATCTCATCTCATTTGTGTCGAATTATTTTGAAAATCAGGGTCTCCTGATTTACCTTGGAAATGATCTGAGGATAACTCGCATTCAGGAGTTCTGGAAGGAAAATGGCACCTGGAGCTTCCTGGGTGTTTTCCACAATTGCAGTTTCCCCTGTTGCTAAGGTACAATATCCTAGTGACTGATTCCCCAAACCTTTGACTTGCATGATTAGATGATAATTGCTGACCTGGGAGGTGTGTAGCGCAGAGCTGTCTACAAATAAGGGAAACTTATCAAAGACATTTATAATTCTTTTGCAAAAGCCTGACAGCTGGTCTAGGAACATGGAATTAAGCTCCCTTTCTTGTTAATTGCTGCTAAATAATTAGGGCAGCTACTTTGCTCTGGGGATATTTCTGTATTCTTGATTTTGTGTATTTTTCTATATTTACTGATTGTTCAATTCAGTTTTATTACTGTCAGTGGTAGTAAGGTGGTGGATGTGATACCTCTGCTGAGCCCTTCTAGCAGAACAGAAGAATTTGGGGCAGTTCTGGGACAGTTCTGTAACCTGATTTCTATGATACCTATGTGCGTTTCAGAGACTTGTAATGATTGTACTGATCTCTTGCTGCTGATAATCCTTGGTTACTGGCTGCTAAGCTTTCATTTTAAGGTGACTGCAGCATCTGCTGCTGGAAAGGAAATGAAGTGTCACGAAAAGGTCTTCAAGCAGCCCCAAATGAGAGGTGCCAGGAGAGACAAGTGCAGCTTCTGGGCCTTGAGGAGAAGAGCTGCTCTACTGAGGGACAGATAAAGGAGTATATGTAGGCAAATGAGAGACAGCCACCTAGATATCATACTGATCTTGTTCTAGGCAAGGTGGTGACTTCTATGGTAACGTTTTTTTTCCATAGAATCAGGGAATGGGTTGGGTTGAAAGGGACATTAAAGATCCCCTAGTTCCCCCCCGCTGCCATGAGCAGGGACACCTTCCACTAGACCAGGCTGTGCAAAGCCCCATCCAGCCTGGCCTTGAACCCTTCCAGGGATGGGGCATCCACAGCTTCTCTGGGCAGCCTGTTCCAGTGCCTCACCACCCTCATGGTGAAGAATTTCTTCCTTTTATCTATTCTAAGTCTACCCTCTTTCAGTTTAAAGCCATTACCCCCTGTCCTATCACTACATGTGACAATATGACCACACAGCACGGGACACTCCTATTATTGCAAGCAGTCGGGGAAGAGCTTTCAGAAGTTGGATTTAGGAAAGTTTCCCTTCCCATTTCCAAGGGAGGGGCCCATTCAGACAAGCTGATACAGTTACACCAGCTCCTAAACCCTTAGGCACCAGGCACCCTGATCTGCCTGGCATGCCAATGTGATGGGTGTTATTATCTAAGGCTGGGCAGAGACGATGCCAAGCCGACTCATGATGACCAGTGTTTCCTGGCTGAGGACAGTCCCAGACCACTGAGAACTCCAGCAATTTGTCACTGAATTGCAGGCTGCCTCCTACCTTTTGTTCTGCCTGGCTTCTCTGTGAGCAGAAGGTAGCCTTTTCCAACTGCTCTGTATGGACCTTTCCTCTAGTTCCAGAACTTTGGTCGATTGCCTTCCTACTTCCTCTGTACAAGTAATCTCACTGACTGGAGTTAGGAATGTCAGGAGTGGAAGGGGATGTAGGGCTTAAGCTTGTGTTCAAGGAGCCTATCAGGAGATGTAGATTTATCTTTGTATGTTCTTCCCTCCTACATTCCTGTTGAACTGGTGATGTTGCTTTTTGTAATGGTTCTGTAGTGACTAATACCTGAAAGCCATTGAAATTTCTCTGAACTCTTGAATGAAGGAAGATGTGTTGCCCTTTTATCACAAGGGAGGCAGAGGATGCTTTTGCTTTTGTATCAGAGGGTGAGATTTACATCAGGTTGCTGTGTCATACAAAAGTAATAGCAGCCTGAAGAGAGAAGTTAGGAAAGCCTGGTATTTTTCAATCTGTTTTCCTGAAACAGAGTTATATGGATGATGTGTTTCACTGGTAAACTGTTCCTGGAACAAAGGAAATCAACTGAATGATAGCTGCATTTTAGATATTAGTGGAGCAATATTAGACTAGAAAACTGGAAAAAAATCTGATCTCATCTTAACTTTTCTTTTTGGAGTTTGTTGCTTAATTTGACACACATTTTCAGTGACAGTTTAGTTAAAACATCCTTCATATAATCTAAGAAACTACCTGTCGAGATTGGTCATTGTTCTTGACTGTTATTCTGACCTTAGCCTCTACCTAAAACAAAACCAAAGACCTTCTTGAGTGATGTCCACCAGCTGCTTTTCCAGGGGAAAAAACTCTTTCCAGTTCCATGAAAACACTTAAAATTATTGTCTCAGCCTTGGGTTTAAGTTCCCTTCCCATTATGGTCGTCAGCCTTACATAGGATTTGGAAATGTAAAAATAAGTGAAAAATACATTGAGGAGCAGTTTACAGACTTCAGGTTTCAATTTCATATTTAAATAATGGATGTTTTCCATGCTATTGCATAAAGAATATGGAGAGGTGACCAGGAATGCACATCTGTATGCTGTTGCAGCATAATGCAGTGACATGCACTTAAATAGAGTGTTATAACCTGTGTTAGCCTCCTAAAAGATGAGATTGCTTTACTTTCCCAGTTCATTCCATTCTTGCTTTTGAGTTGTCATGTTTTACTGTTCTATTTCCAGGAGATTTTTCTTTGTATAAAATGTCATTTGTGAAATGTCTACAGCAGGAGAATCTACTACAAAGCCAGTCCATTGAAGCCCAAGCCACGACATTCATTCTTCGGTTGATATAGTATGTGATTAAAAACTTTTCAAGATGGATATTCTGTTTTGGGAGAGCACACATTTAGTCTCTGTAGTTCTCTTTTGCAACATTTGACACTATTTTCTTGTATTTTTTTAAAAAGTAATTTTTCCTTAAGTCTTTTTGCTCCTTTTCCCTTCCTCTTTTCTTTCCTAATGATTACACACAGAGTTTGACAAAATTCCAAGTTATGGGTTTAAAAAAACCCCTCTTTATAGATTTATGTAATCCCCTACCCATATGCATTGACTTCTTTTAGCTTCACTTTCCAAAATTTTCTATGGCTGTTACATTAGTATAGACTTAGTCTTTCGAGAATCTTTCATACAGTACACAATGACTGCAGGTACAAAATGAACTTCAAAAAGACCTTTCACTGCACTACAAAAAAACCCTAATCCAACCTGTCATTATTGGTGATGCATTGTGTGGGTGTACACAAAGCATCAGGCAGTGTTTTTCAAGGATATCAATTTGCACATTCTCAGCTGTAGTTTACAATCTCCAGATTCACAAAAATATACTATAAAATAAAACTTTGCGTATTGGATTTTATTTACAAAAGAAGCAAGGATAGGAGTCATTAGGGGGAGCATCATCTGGTGGTAGGTGCATTGGGATACAATCTGAAAAACTGAAAAAAATAGAAAGCTTTCTGCCTAGAGTCACAGAAAATTTCAGCATTGCTAAGATCATAATAAAATGCCACTCCGTGAGTAATGCCAAGGTATTACGTTTCTACTGCTTAGGTAACTTAAAATCAGAACTCAAAACCTGATGGAAAATTTTACATCAGATGTTACTAAAGGGCCTTTTTTTCCTATAAAACCAAGGGGTTCCATGATATGGCAACTGCTGTGTTGTGTGATCTTGTTTCTCTACTGTGTATTAATTTGGTTATTCAGAGTTTTATCACTGGAGCGGTGCAGGGAGTTCAAGACTTTTTGTGGCAACGGCACCTAAACAGGTCTCCAAACCAGAGCTTATTCCTAGCTCTAAAAGAGACAATTCATCCTCAAGCCTCTAAAAATATTCCTTTGTTTAGTTCACGTGCTTGTCTGTGTTCTACATGGTCTCAAAATAGATAACTGATTTCTGTTCCTAAGGCTTAAGGCCTATAATTGTTCAAATGCTTCAATACAAACAAGGGAGAACTACACAGCTGTATCGTACCTTCTAAAGATAAATAAATAACCCTTGTCCTTGAATTCATCTGGAACATATGCTCTGAAGGTTGGCTTGGAAACTCTGTGACAATTTTATACCGGAATGCATCATTTCGTGTGGAAGGGTCATCCGAATCAGTGGCGCAGCCCGGCACAAAGGATACTCCAGGTTTAAAGACTGCAAATAGGTTTTGGTGGCACAATAATTCATCTAAAACACAGTGGGGTTTAACACTACAAATACTTCTTATAGATACATTTGTTTTCCTAGTGAGCATCTACCTAACCTGAAAATATTAAATGCATTGTACTTATAGGCATTTGTATAAGAGTTTGGTGGGTTTTTTCAGGTAGAAAAGACAAAGCAGTGTGTACCTTTCCATCATTACTCTGTTCAGGCTAATTCTACATTCATTGCCTATTTAATAGTTTCTTTTTTTAAGCTTATGTCCTCTAAATCTTAGAGCTGCCTCAGATACCTACTGTAAATGAGATACACTAGCAAGAGAAAATTTATAGCACCTTTTCTCTGAGGCATTCGAGGGCCTTACAATATATCTTATCAGCCCCATTTTGTAGGCTCAAAGTTGCCAGCTCTCAGGATATTTATTTTTCTTACTAACTGTTCTGCTGGCAGTTTTGATTAGGCTAGTAGTGCAACAACATGGTTTTTTGATTGCACGGAAAACCTTTAAAATGTAGTCTGAGGTTTTAGGCACCGGTGGTTCTTTCCACTTGTTGCTATTTAAATGCTTCAGCTCAGCAGCTAGAGATGTTTTTTACAGACTGTATGTATCTTGTGTTAGGTCTCTGTCTTGGGAACATGTACAGAAGGCACAGACAGCTCCTTGCTGGTTTGTTCTTAAACTGTCAGAAAGCTTAACCCGAGAATTTTGAGTTGAAGAACTTACTAGGGTGTATGTTACATTTGTATGTGCGATGCTTGGAAGGAAGTCAATAGTAAGAACATGCTGAGTGTAAGAGTCTTCAGGTACCTGTGTGTGTGTCTGTGTCAGCTAAATCTCCTGGTGACAGGCTTGCCAGTACTTCCTCCTGGATTGATGGTGTTTCCTTTTGCTTTGCATTTATATCAGTTCTGGCCCAAGAAACGCAGAAATAGATCAAACATGAGTTGAGGCCTAGGCTTCTCACTAGCAATTTGCTCAGGGGTGGCAATATTTCCAAAACAATCTTCTTTTAACATCTGGTGTGAGTGAAACCCCATTCTCTTGTCTCTCTAGCAAGACTGTGAAGTAGAAAACAAATTGATATATTGCTTAGAGGGGCCATGGCTTTGTTGGTCTAACTCAGTGTGTTTCCCTGGTGTGAACAATGCCTGTTCTTTTCTTTCTATATTTTAATACAGCATTGCTTAATTTTTTCAAAATGAAACATACTTTGAAGTAAATAGTCCAGTTCCTAGATTTGTATATGCATTAAACAGCTGCTAAATAACTTTTGTATTCCACACTAGAGGTAGCTGTCTTTACGGTTAAAACATAGCCAAACTCTACCTTTGTTTATATGACAATGTAAGTGGGATTTTCTAGATGTAGTGGAGAACTTCCATGTGTTCGTAGCTTATGCAATCAGGTAGCATTTGCTAAATACAAATGGAATGGTGCTGTCAGGATCATGCGATTTGACATGCATGGGGAATCCCAAAGGACCTGCTAATTGCTTGGTCAAAAATGTGTGTGTCTCTTCTCATAAGGGATAGTAGAGGTCCAACAATGTTTTCAGGATTGTTCTGAGGAGTAAGCATTAAAAAAGATTCTAACTTAATACCATATATTGTCATTAATATGAAAGTGGAGACAGGCCATGTAAGGGTTAATATTTGGAACAGTAGCAATATTTAGAAAATAACATTAGGAAAGCGCTGTTCCATTAAATGTCACTAATATAGCACTGTGGATTGAAGCACTACGTTTCTCCACCTATTTTTTCTTTGTTCTCAACAGTTTTTCTTACAGATTGGAGCAAATGACAAGTACCCATTAAAACTCATTTTGCCTTCACACTATGAATCCTTCTGCTGCTGTGGCATGAAGTAACTTTTGCCTCTCTTACAAACATATGGAAATGCATAGCAAACCTTTTGTAACATCTACAATACAATGAGTGTGGCTGTTAAAAGCCACCTTCTGAGACATGATGCAAAACGGCATGACCAATGCAAGCCAAATGAATACATTGAGGAAATCATCATGCTGAACTAAGTATTTCAGACAGAAAAAAAACTTTTGATTAATCAAGGACCTTATTCTCTAGCTTACGCTTCATTTTCATCTGTATAATAAGCCAGAGTTCTGTGGAGTTTCTCCTGATTTATAACAATGAAGGGAATATAGTACCAAATAAGTCATACTTTCTGCTGATTTTTGCCACGCGTTATGACTGCCTGACAACTGTGCTGGCTTTAAAATACTTCCTGTGTCATGTAAGAGCTTTTTATATCATTTGTATTTTCTGTGTCTGGGAGAGGAGAATTAATCGCAGTCTAAATTAAATTGGGATGCACTTAGATATGACTAAAAGGACTTCTAAAAATGCGTTAACTAACATGCTTTAGAAGGATATAAAAAAATTAACATTTTAATATATGTTTGCAGATAAAGGTGATCAATAGATTGAATATGCTTTTACAGGATCACCTCAAGAAAATAGCATAGTATCTTGTCTGTCACCACTCTAGTCTTTGACAATATCCATAATGTGGTCTAAAACCACTTCTTTTCCTTTGTGGTCCACACATTCTTCTACATTGTAAACCCTGATGACAAGTAAAATATGATGCACCTGGTTTTGCTCCTTTTTGACCTTATAATAGGCCACAAGCAGATACCAAGCTAATTTAAGAGACCCTTTTGCTGGGAAGCTGAGCAAATCCCTTCAGTTCAGCTTTCCAGAATATTTCCAAAAGATCCGTGACATGCCCTTTGTTTACTGTTTGAAGCATTAGAGCTTGTGTGCTGAAACAGTGACCACAAAGTGCCTCATCAGATACCACAAGTCACAGTTATGAGGTATTTCAGAACAATGGACAAGTTCAAGAAGCAGGCCCATGTGAACCAAACGCAGGGTCCTGCACCTGGGTCCTGGGTTGGGGAAATCCCCAGTATCGATACAGGCTGGAGGATGAAGGGATTGAGACCAGCCGTGCCAAGAAGGACTTGGGGGTACTGGTGGATGAAAAACTTGACATGAGCCAGCAATGTGCGCTTGCAGCCTGGAAGACCAACTGTATCCTGGGCTGCATCAGAAGCAGCATGGCCAGCAGGTCGAGGGAGGGGATTCTGCCCCTCTGCTCCTCTCTGGTGAGACCCCACCTGCAGTGCTGTGTCCAGCTCTGGAGCTCCCAACACAAGAAGGACAAGGACCTGTTGGAGGCAGTCTAGAGGAAGGACACAAAAATGATCAGAGGGCTGGAGCATCTCTCCTATGAAGAAAGGCTGAGAGAGCTGGGGTTGTTCAGCCTGGAGAAGAGAAGGCTCTGGGGAAGGAGACCTTACTGCAGCCTTTTAGTGCTTAAAGGGGGCTTATAAGAAAGATGGGGACAGACTTTTTAGCAGAGCCTGATGTGATAGGACAAGGGGTACTGGTTTTAAACTAAAAGAGGGGAAATTCACACTAGATAAAAGACATTTTTTTACAATGCAGGTGGGGAAGCACTGGCACAGGTTGCCCAGAGAGGTGGTAGAAGCCCCATCCCTGGAAACATTCAAGTCCAGGCTGGACAGGGCTCTGAGCGACCTGATCTAGTTGAAGATGTCCCTGCTCATTGCAGGGGGTTGGACTAGATGGGCTTTGAAGGTCCCTTCCAACCCAAACTGTTCTATGATTCTATGAATTCCTTCTATTGCAAAACTATTATCAAGAATTTGACCCTTATTTACCATTCCGTGACATATTAATGCTCACCTGAAGATAGGTAATCTTTCTATTTCTGACTTATGTCCTGAAGATTTACATTTATATTTTCCCCATTTTTCTGACAAGCAAAATCATTTTAACATAAACACTTAAGCAAATTAACAGCTTAAAACAACAGCCTAACAAGGTTAAACTGTCTCACCCTATATGAAGGTCCTGAAATCACCCCTACTTCCATATTAAAATACTGTCTCCTACTGACTTTACATTTGGCTAGGCAATAACATTTGCTGTTCAAAAATATGTTGGGAAGTTTATCTATAGAACTAATGATAGAACAGACCTTGTTTCTAAAATGGTCTCCTTTTAGCCTGCTTATCTCTTCCCTGGCATTTCTTACCGAGCATCAGTGAGCAGGCAGCTTTGTCCTGACATCTGAAAGCAAGTTTACAGCAGCAGTGTGCAAAAGGCTATGGAACAAGCAGTCACATGGTTTCTATATTTTCTCTCTTTGTTTACTGTGTTCGTAATGCCAAATGGCAAATTAAAAGAATGCCCTAATCCCAAAGAGTACGGCATGGTATTTCTCTTTCCCACATGGATGGTTGTGATTATCTTTGGGGAGGGAAGGTATTTTATTCTTGTTCTTTTGATATTCAGTTCTAGTCTTTTATCTGGGAGAGCAAATAATTTCTGAACTTTTTTTTTTTAGTATGAGTACTATATAATTTATATAAATTGGATTATTTTAATGAAATACTTGACTTTACAAAGATTAGCGTGTGATCTGTAAAACCTTTGGCTTTGAATGTAGGAGACAAAGGAACGTGCCTTTTTAGAAAGGAGCTGGGAAGGCTGTTACCTTGTTGTGTTTGCTAAGAACTGCAGAGAAGACATCTTCAGCCGACACTGGCATATTACCTTTTTTCATCTTTTACTGCTGTGGTTATGGTCATGGAATTCAATTCTGGATGATCACCTTCATTTTTTCCAAATGCCAATTTTTAAAATATGTTTTATAATACACATGATCTTACTAGAGCTGTAGGAAAACCTCTATTAGTTGCTGCTAATAAAGGGCATGTGATGTTTAGATTTAAAATCTGTTAAAAATTTAAAATATTTAAAATACAGGGGGAAGAAATAAACTGAACTGTGGAGAAAAGCTTCCTCTGTCTCTCCTGTCTGAATTTCTGTTCCTAATTTTCCCCACAGAAAAAGGTAATAGGGAGACAAAAGACAGGCTCCTATTGAGATTTCCAGGTCCTACCGTTGCTGGTAGTAATTTCTGAGGGACAGAAGTGTATGGAGTTACAGCTTGCTTTGCCTACAGGTAACAAGGGGGTGATGATATTTTTGCATCCTTTTAGTTATCTTGGCAAAATGGCCACGGTGAAATTTGCTTACATGTTGTCCAGAAACAAATGTTATGAGGAGATCCAGTGCTTGAGTATTGCTTTATTAATATTGCCACTGAAGCAGTATGGGGCTTTTGGATATTTGAGTCTATCACTTCATCTCAGCTTGTCACCAGTATATGTTAGCATAACCAGATTCATGCATATTTTCTGTCTTCAGAGAAACATCTCCTAATTTGGAGGTTGATCTGCATACTTCTGATTATAGCCAAATACTTCAGCTATATATATTTTAAAAAAAAAAAAAAAAATATTTTTTTTTTAATTGGCCTCACCTCAAATTGAAACTCTCTGGGGATGAAAGCGACTTTGTTGCTAAGTATGGCCTGAATTTGTGTCAGGGAAGACAGGTGACTCAGGATAAGTACCTACAGAAGTGTAGTCTCCTTGTGGAATAGGCTATATAAGATGTGATTATGTCATGAAAAGAGTTCAGGAAATAAAAGAGGTGTCTATGAAGTGGTCACCATGAGATAGGTAAGCCCCCATGGTTTTCTTTCAAAGTTTGCAGCTCTTATTAGCCAGCATGTGAGAGACATTTACTGTATTTGGGAAGATAGAAGTTCTTTAGTTTAGAAATTCTAATTTGGTAGGGTGATACTAGATGATAATGTGGGCTTAGTTTTCAATGAATATTTTATCTTTATTAATATTTGCTAATTATTTTCTATTTGGACATTCACATATCAACAGCTGGTCAAGTAGTCCCTATAAGATCAAGGCTACTTTGTTTTTCGATTCAGTGATTCCAAGCACAGTGCTTAAGATCTGACATAACAGGCAAGCACGTTACAAATACAAAAGAAAAGGGGGGTGTAAGTACTTATTTTTGATAGACATGGGCAAAGTGTACATTGGCTGTAATAAGAACTGCGGAGGTTTTTAGCAATATGACTTTAAGGACTTAGTCTGTACTCAATAGCTAGAATATTTACAGAAATAGAGGCAACTGGAAGTAATTTTAAGGAGAAGGTAAATTGGCATCAAAATGCAATTTGTTACTTAAAGAGGTTCTAGTAATATTTTCTGAGTAGTTTTTCAAATAATATCAAAAATATGTCTATAAATACTTTTTCACATTCACTTTGTATGTATTTTAGTGCACAAAACTGGACTCTGCACACACAATTGGGCAGTTGTGCACTCCAAACACACTTTGGAGTTAAAATGTTTAAAAACATTTTAAATCCCCTTTGAAAATATGGGCTGTAATTTTACTTTATGAAAGATAGTACAGTTGTATTTAGTCTGTGTTGTGTGCTCATGAATTCAGAAAATGCCAGGTGAAGAAAATAATACTAAGACTGAAAATAAAGTTCCAGCACCGGTTACAGAAGCCTGGAAACTGTTTTCAAACATATTGACATTATCAGTATTGACTTTAAGGGTCCTAGCTGGCGATGCAAAGCACAGCAGCAATAAAATGGCAGTGTTCTGTTCGAAGTCAATTTAAGTACAAACTAATGAGTCACTGAAGCACCTATTAAATGGCAGATGGTGCTTATGACTGGGAAGGAGAATGATCATTAGTTATTCTAGCAGAGGGCAGTTACTGAAGTCAAACCGGTTGTTAGGAATTAAAACGCAACTTAGTATCAATGACACTAGTTTTGTTTCCCTTGCAGGTTCCATGACAAGATTGAGCAAGAGCATAGTATTTATGTTAAAAGGACTTTGACTTTGTTTTCTTGAATAATTATGATGCCTTCTCCAAAATCTCTCTCTGCCTTATGAGATGCCAAGATCTCTCAGAAGTACAAAGTATAAATTGTTTTCAATATGTATTTTAACTGGTGGCTCCAGTGAACAGTGTTGATACTTAAAAATTTAGGATATTGTATTTGGTTTTCACCATTTATTGTGCAAAGGTTATATAGTATAGTAATTGTAGAACTAAAGGTAGGCTAGATGTGTCTAATTCTTCATTTGAAATGAAGATGATGACTGAAAACTGGAAAATTATGGCTTTGAGTAGTAAAGAGTATATTTGGAGACCCTCCAAGCCTTCTAGGAAGTATTCTTTGGGTCTCTGATAGCTTCCTCTCCTCTGTGAAATAACCTCCCTATTACCACTTTTTTCTTCTTTGATGCACAACGTCCAGGAACTCTTAAGACATTTAACAGTCAGGAGCACTTTTGTGCTTTATGGATGCATATTGCCCTGTTAGGGACCTCAGCTCACACAGTAGAATAGAGTATGAACTGTGACTCCTTGGAGTTACCACAACAGCTTTTTCAAGTCCAAATTTTCAGGAGTGTTTTTGAAATTATTCTATGAAATGTTTTGGGTGGTTTTGGGTTGTTTGGTTTTTGTTTTTTGTTTTTTGGTTTTGTTTTGT
>JMFS01087885.1:0-12978 GCA_000699545.1 Podiceps cristatus
ACCCAGACCTTTCTATGATTCTATGAACTGATGTGCAGAGTGACTTATTTGCAGAAGTTGTTCAATATGTTCTTAGAGTTTCTACAGTATATAAAACTTTGACTATGGTAAAATTTGGTGGATGATATTAAATTTTTCTTGTGATGTATGGAAAGACGGCACTCTCCAATATGTTTCCAAATACAGACCAGCTCTTTGTTCCATCCTGTCACTGTGCAGTAGTCCTGAAGATGCCATCCAGTCTTGGATGAGCACCAAATCCTTATCGCTTCTCCAGCACCAGCCTGTTCACATTGAGTAAGTAACATGTCATTGAGGACAAAATGAGAAACAATGTATGCCACAATGCATTTCTAATACACTTTCAGCTATAGGCCCACTGTGGCTATTTGAAAGGACAGCATTGAGAACTCTTAGTAAAAGCTCATTCAAAAACATTCACAAATAGTGCATTTGCATTTTTCAGGTATCTAGTTATTCAAAATAAATATTGTTACATTTAGAAAGACTCTACATGCATGGACATTACTGAATTTTAATTCTGTATTGGGGAGTACATTATGCCAGTCTCATAGCAACCAAAAAAAAAAAAAAAAAGGAGAGAGAGAAGGAGAGAGAGAACTTTGTGTTTTAGGGATCATGTCCTTTGGTTCATTTACATGCACTGAATCAATGCTGAATTCCTAACTGTGCCCCAAGCTGTACAATACATAGTCTGGCTGAAGTTTTGTGCCTTTTACATAAACAAACACTCAGTTTCTTTGCAGCGTCTTTTCCTTACTATCCTAACAAGTAGCATTTTAAAACTGCAAGGGGAAAAGTTTGAAAAAAGTTGTTTCATTTTATGTAACTGCCATTCCACAAAGATTAAAGTTAGCAAATTCACCTATGTTGATTTACAGCTCTAGTTCCATTTCTTGATTTAGGGGATTTGATGAATTTGGAGGTTAAATAAAAATCTACTGTTAATCCACATTGCCCATATGTTGTGATGGAAATTGATTTCTATTGGAGAGTAACCTCAGAACAAGTACACACTTTTGGTTTTGTTGTTGTTCCCAAATAGACACAGATTTTTAGTGGTTTAACCACCATCTAAACAAGTCATGTTCAATTATCTGTACCCCAAGCAATAGCACCAAAACATAAAAATACAAACTGCAAAATTGTAAGGTACATATGCAGTTGATTGTGCTGGTGGTTTGGTATTATGGTTATAGAAAGCAGTAACCATTCAGCTGGGTATTATCAGAGAGAAAGGTAGGTATGGGAGAAAGAGTATGGACTATTGAGGGAAGCACTGTTGTGCTTCACAAGGGGTGTTCTGTGTATCACAAGCTTCTGGTCACTGCGGGCGAACACTGTGGCCTGGCAAGGAAATAGTTAGACAGAAATTTGGTGCAGCTTCTGTAAAAACAGGCCACTGTGTGCAGGCTGAGAAACAGGCTGTTTCTCTTATAGAAAGAGCTGACAGAGAAATTTTGGAAAACAAAATGAATTATTTAAACCATTTCCAGAGAGGCCTCAGAATAGCATACTGTTGAAACACAGCTGCAATCTTTCTTAATTCAGGCAGATACCTGGCTACCTGATTAACTCTAAGCATGTGCTCAACTCCTACTGAAGTAAACAGGACATGAACACAAGATGAAGTATGTTACTGAAGAGGAATCGAGTGCTGAACTGAACCAGAACAAATAGCTCGAGTATAGGAGGTACTTCAGGAAGAGAGACAGGACATCTGTGTGCAGTTCAGTGATAAGCTGAAGGCTCTTTAGTGATAGCAATGGAAAGGGATAGAGAAAACCCCAAGGTTCTTGATCCAGCACATCACCATATCACTTCAGGTGGACTCACCACCTTGGGCTACCTTTCCAAGAAAACAAAGAGAAGTCAATCCGTTGAAACTTCTGTACATAAAAAGCCTAACACCAATAGCAAAGCCTGAATATAGCAGCAGCAACATTTCCTCCCTTATGAAGTTATCTTCATGACTGCAATGCTGCAATTCCCCCATGCTACGTATAATTATATCTTATGTAATAATGGCATCTGGTGGATTGGATTGGGGCAATATGTCACTCAAGAGCACTAATTTATTTGCCAAACATCTGAGCTGTCTGTGTAGCATTGTAAGGAGTATGGGGAATAAACAAGCGGAGGAAAGCTCTAATTTAATTGGCATGACACAGACATGAAGGGATATGTAGCAGTTTTCAGAATATTAATAGATTGTCCAAGAAGGGCTGGCTAGGGAATGAATAAGGGAGGTGGCATTCTCTCACATGTTAAAGATGCAAACACTTTGGATAAGGGTTGAAAACTAAGAGCTAAACCTGCTGCATAATGAAAGAACACTATTGAAATGGAGGTATATACAGACCACTTACCCACAAGTATAATTTGGATTATTTTTTTCCTGAATACCTTAAGGAATCATCTGAAGCACAGGACTGGGCATTAAAAAACACATTACAAAGGCAAATAACAGACACAGAATACCTCCCTAATTGTTGGGATGCACTAGCAATAGTTGTTTGATAGAGAAATTGAGAAAGCAGCTAGGAATGTTGTTGGTACTGGGTTGAGTCTTACCAGCTGGGCAGCAAGCAGGTTCAGTAAGGGTGACCATGAACCAAAAAAGTGCCTGGCTAAGAGAAAGGGAATGAAGAACAGAAAAATAAAATTTTAAAAAAAGTGTATTTTAAAGACTGAATGCAGAAATTTGGTATGTAAGGTCTCATGGGAGAAAAGTCTTAAAGGAAAAAGTCTTAGAGGAAAGATGACATTTCCTCATGGAAATTACATAGCAGGTATAAGCTGTCCCAGTGCAAAGAAAAGCATGGAGACCATGGCTGAACCATGACCTCAACTACATGAAGGGAAGTATACAAAAATTAGGTTAGATTATAAAAGTCCTGTACGAATGAGTATAGGCAGATTGTATAGACAGAAAGTCAGAAAAGCTAAAACATGACCTGCAAGAGAAAATAAAGAAAATGAAAAGTAGAGTGTGTTAACAGTAAAAATATTCATTGCACAGCAGGGATGGAAACATAACTACAGATGATGGTGGACCAAAGTTTAAAGGGCATTTTTCTATCCGTCATTAATAGATCAGTTACAACTTAGTGGAGCAGTACAATTTTGTATCAATGTCAAAGCCATAAAGTCTCAAAACACAATTGGGAAAGAACTTATCAGGGAAAATTCAAAAGAAATGTACATTTTATTAAGTTGCCCAGGCTTGATTAATTTCTTTCCAATTAGTTGAAAAAATGTCCAAATGACTCCTAGGGCTATTACATATGTGTGAACTCATGTAGGTAATAGAGGTAACAGAGAACAGAACAGGATAAGATGGTGCCTGTAAGTAAAATGCAGGGGAAAAAAAAAAAAAAAAAAAAAAAAAAAAAAGAGCATATGGAAGAACTCAAATCAGCGGCAGTTACTATGTATCTCTGAAAAATAAGTTGTCTTCAAAACAGTTTGATTCTATCATGGAGTAGCATGCCTTGTGAATAGAAAAGAAACAGTAACTGTCATGTATCTTGATTTTTAATACAGATGGAGATTTTTACAAGTAGTTTAGTGAAATATGGACTAGATGAAAGGCGAGTGACAAAGCAGCTGAATAATTGTACCAAAGAAAATATTAATCTATGGTTCTCTTTCAAGTAAAACAATGCCAAATGGGGCTCTGGAGAGTCTATTCTGGATCTAGATTTGTTCAGTACTTGCACTGAAATCAAGACAAAGGAATAAAGCACATGTAGATTACATGGAGCTGAAGAATACAATAAGCTTCCTGGGAAATGTAATTAAAATTTAAATAAGAAAAAAATAGATGGAAGAAATATGTGATTCAATAGGAGCAAGGAGAAAGTTATTGTAGATTATTTAATTTAAAAATTGGACAGGAGTAAAAAACTATCAAAATATGGGGTGGGTTAATGGAGATTAGGTAGTAAAAAATAACAAAACCTGGTAACTGTCATGAATTGTAAACCGTACAGAAATGAAAAATGTCATGCCATTGCAAAAAAGGCAAAGCTCGTTCCAGGAAGTAGAGAGAGTTGTACACACAAGACAAATGAAACAAATCTCCCACTCCACAGCACTGGAAAGTCTCAGTTGCAATTTCGCAGCTGAGTTACTGGATTCTTTAGAAAAATATAGCACAGCCAAGACAGTAAAGAGGAAAGTAATGGGAAAATAGGTGCACATGAGGAGACTTTGGAGCAGCTTAGGTCATTTAGCCTAAAGAAGAAAATTTTAGAGGGATAATACGGCACAGTACTGATATTCTAAAATATAAAAGGTTGTTACAAAGAAGGAGGGAATAATCTGTTCTCCATGAGATAATGAGCATGAATTGCAGTCAGGAAGATTACTCTGATTTTATCATAAAGATTTGTGAAGCATCACAATAGATCGTGTGGGTGGCTGTGAAAGCTCCATCACTGCATGCCTCTAAGACTAGACAAGAGAAACTTCTCTCAGGATTGAAATACATGTCATTGGTTCCTCCACAGAGCCACAAGGCCTGCCAGGTGACTTCTCAGGGTTTTTCCCAAGAACCTTTCTTTTCTACGTCCCTCTATTCTGTCAAAGTCTCCCCTCCCCCCAGTAATCTGCAGATTTTCAGTGTCTCCTCTTTCATTCTTGATTAGCTACCTCTTCATCTCCAATTTAAAGTTATTTTAAAAGGTACTACCCAGTAGCAGCACTTTCCAGCTCAATTGTTGTAGGAAATGACAGAGTTCAAATCCTGGAGCAAGCAATTGAAGTGTTTACAGCTCCACAGATGCTTATACAACTCTGCCAGATAGTGCAACAAATGTCCTTATGGACCATCCAGACATCCTTATTAACAGATCTGCCCCTCAGATGTCCTCTCAGTGATCCATCGGTGCCTGGGGATACACGTGTTCAAAGCAGCCACATCATAACTATCTCACCAGGGCTGTCCTAATGTCTTTCATGTGTCTCAAATGCATGCCGGCTGCCTTACTGCTTAGACTGCGTCAGACACACTTCAGTCAAGTTCCTTCTCCTTTCTGCTTTCTGTTGGTTTCCTTTTTTTTTTTTTTTTTAATCCCATCTTCTCTCCATCTTTGATTCCCTTACCTTCTTCACTTGTTTCGTCTACTTTTCCATCTAGTATGTGTAAAAGAAAAACAAGCTATTTCAGTCTTTTACCCATACTTTTGACATTTCCCATGATTCTTACAGCACGTAGGTGCTGACTGAATTAATAACCAGTAACAATCAAAGGCCAGATACAGCTAGAAATTCATGCTTGTCCTTTAGCTTCACCTCATGCTAGTGGTTCACAGATGGCTGAAGAAATCATGAGTTTTGATGAAACTCCCTGCCACTGGACAGCATATACCCATTTAAATAAATTCATTTTAAAATCTGGGAAAATATAGATAACAAAATCTATACTAATAATGTATATGTATTTCAGATATTAGATATTGGGTAGATATTATATCTATTTTTACATATATAAAATTAATATAGACAATACAAGTTTTGTAATAGCACCTCAATTTCTATTATTTTCAAATTTGGTCTTTATTTTGAAAGAAATTCACTTTCCAAAGTTGATATTTTAATTCCAACTGCAACACGTTCCAAATCTAAAGTGAAATATAACTTTACAAATAACCATAGTTCTGTCCTCTCTGCTTTTCCATATTTCTTTGCTTTTATTTCTGTTTTCTCAACAGTATTTATTGGTACCTCAACACAGTCCTTCAAGGCTTTCTTGCATTAATGTAGCAGAAAACACTACAGCAGTAGTTAGGATTTAATTAGCCTGTGTCTCAAAACTGTCATTAATGCTATAGGCAATGTCTGCATTACAAAGTGATTTGGTGTTATAGGAGCAGAGCAGTAGATCCAGATGGTTGTTCTTGAGGCTCCTCTCATCTCCATTGTGTGCAATTCAGAGGGTTTGCTTTGGATCAAATTTAATCTGGTCTCCTGGGTCAAATCTCTCCTTTACATACACAGTTTTGAGTTTTCTGAAGGGAAAAATACTATCACCCTGGAGGGCCTTGTAGTGCTACAGCCCATGCACTGCTCTGGAACCTAATGTGAAATACTACTGTGCATTGGGACATAGCTTCCAGCTGGGATCCTGCTGGAAAGGGTCAGGCTGGTTTACAAGAGAGAGAGAGAGAGAGAGACGCTCTGCTGAATCCTCACATTAGTAAATTCATGAACAACCACCATCATAAAGTAGGAACAAGTTTTTCTTGGCTGCAAATATTCTGAAATTCAGAGCTTGTAAGATAAAATCTAGCTAAAAATGAATGATCTGGGACTAATTATGCCAATTCAAAGCCAAACCGACTAAATGGGGATGCATGAAAACTGTGCCTACAGGTGAGTCACTTGCCATTTTACTGCTTTTAAGAGATCTTCTGCATTTATTGTAAAGTTCCTACACTATGGCATTGTTGTTTTGGGGCAGGGGAGAAATTCTAAGGGCCTGAGCTATGGATACGTCAGGCAGAGGAAGTTCCTAGAGGTGGACAAACTGACAACTTTGAAAAATGGTTGCCTTTCCTCCACACACAAGCTTTCTTTTTTGTATCCTGTGCTGTCTATTCTTTCATACCAAGCACAGAACTGCAAGCAGTGCTAGCTGGGCCGGCTGGTCTTTTGAGTTCACTTTGTCTTTCAGCCTGGGAAGTCCTCCATCGAGGACTGAATTTCATAGATTCTGAAATGAGAAAATGGAGTTAAAAATTGCACCATCATGTCCCACAAAGAGTGCAGAGGAGCATGACCATGCACAGTATGGGCACGAACATGGTTCCCAAGGTGACACAGCTGTGCTCTTAACTAAATACATCAAATCCTGCAGCAAGAAATCATTGCTGTCATCATTTTGGAAGGGGATTCCTTGTCACAAAGACTGCATGTTTATTTTCAGAAATTTCTACAATCTTGGTGCATGTCTCACTTTGCTCACTTTCTCTATGCTGCTTTTAAGGGGTAGGTGATGGCAAAATCTTGCCTTCATTTGAGAGATAAGAATGTGTGACTGCAAAGAACTGAAGCAGTGTTTGAGGAAGGAGCCCAAAGGGTGGACATTTTCCTCTTTCCATAATAACCAGTTCCTAAAGACACTCAAGGATGTGCAAAGGCCATGGTTTAAGCAAGAGCCTCTGACAAAAATTTGAGACGTGCCACCTTCCCTCTTCCATTGATATATTTTACCCTTGTGTTTTATAACATGAAGACAGCTTTCTGAGGGGCAAACTCACAAGAACTTCAGTCATGAGTGTTCAAACTAGTAACGAGCCCAGGGGACTTCCATATGAAACAGTCATGGAAATATTATAGAAAAGATACTGTTTAAATTATAGTCTCTCTTTCCTCCACTTAGCAATGACAAGCACGCTGGGAGTGTTTCAGCAAATTTACCAAATGGTGAATGGTTGTTGTGGTTGCTGTCCCAGAGCCAATAGTGGGAATACATCCCACTAACCCTTAATCAATCCTTACTATACAGCCAGTGGCTTTCCACCTGAGAGTTCCTTCATTTGCTTGTAGTAAAAATCATAATAAAAATGATGAGTGGCATTTACCAGCATGAGGCTATGAAAGCCAGGTCGAATCTGGCTGCTGAAAGCTCCTTTGAGAGCACCCCACTGACCTCCATGAGCACCGCATTTTGTAGGGACAGGTTTGGCATCGTCTGACTGCTCAAAGGTAGGGTCTTCCTCATTGTGGTGTCTGATGGTCAATGCTGGATGCTTTATGGAAAACATCTCTAAATGTTTTTGACAAAGACAGGAGGTTGAGTCATCTCAAAACTGTTTCTGAGGTCTTTCTCTAAATTTATTCCATCTTTAAGCCCTTGACTTTTTCTATGTATTATATATGGAGGAACTGTTAAGTATCAACAGCATAAATAAATTTTATTTTTCTTCCAACTGTGACTGAAAATTTCATGTTTAGAAGAAAGAAATCAGTGATCATTTCTAACTTTTTCTGAGTCGCTGTTACAATAATGAGAAAACCTTACGTCCTATATCATTGATTTCCCATAAAGCTATTCTTTGCTTGAAAGGTCGTGCTCTCTAAGTAATACATCCATACCATTTAATCTTCTATCCTTGACTTGAAACTGATATAAACTTAAAGGCAATGCAATAAAATGCCACCTTGATTTTAATTTAACTTGAAATCATTTCTCAATTTACCTCAGTCAGTGTTAAAGTGTTGGCCATTATTGTGTATAAAATCAACAGTAGATCAGCATGATTCAGTTTGATAAAAATGCAGTGATCTAGTCCATGAAATTATTTGCTGCTCCAAGTCTTATTTTAACATAGGCTGCTTCTTGATCTGATCATCAGCAATTTGCTTTTAAAGACAACACTGTTTTAGTCCCTGGAGAAAGCAGGAAATCTCCTCAAGAAACAAATCAGAAAAAACATGGACTATGAGGCTCCTATTAGTCAGAGTTACTGTCTTTAACTTCTTGTCTGCCACCTCTGGCATGGTAAAACAAATTTTTTCTCCCACGAGAATGAATCTCAACTTTTGGGTTTTGTTTTTTTTTTTTTTTTTTAGACCAATTGACAACAGTCTTTTAATACCTGCAGAGATATTTTCATACAAACAGTTGCAGTAATGAAGTGTAATAATACTATCTGTACTATACCTCATAGGATCAAATCAAATCCCTCTTCACTTCCAAGAGTAAGGAAATAAATTATACTTTTTTGTTTATTTATCAAAAGCACCACTTATACCTCTAGGAAGATTTTGATATTTTTTGAGGCTTTTATTTTGTGGCTTTTTCCACCAAGCTTAACAGCTGGAATGACTAAAAATAGCCAGAATTTGTTTGAAAGAAGAGCACCATCATAGCTATCCTCAAAAATTAGCCTTTCCAGTATGGGTCAAGGAGGTATTTTGTATTACAAAGGTAGAGGTGCACTTTTAGAAGGTAGGAAGAAAAGGGATGTATTTGAGACAACATAGTGTATTTTCTTTTTGAAATGTATTAGCAATGATCTAAAAAATATAAAACTGCTTTTTGTACAGCAAACCCCAGCCTCGTTAGAAGCAGAAAGCTGAGTTGCAGAGAAAATACAAGCACAAGAGAAGACTGTATGCAGAAATTGTGAAAGAAAATTCTCATTTTACATATGTTTATATTATATGTTTACCTACCATTTACCCTCTACAAACTTTTTTTCTCTTTTGTATATGCTATGGCAGGCTTTACTATAGCAGAGTTGGGAAAAAGGGGTTAAAAAGTTTATTTGAAGCATGCCATGGAGGATTTTTTGCTGACATTCTCATAGCAACAGCAAGTAAAATGTGTTCCTTAATAGACCACCTTAGTTTAAAAGCTTTTCAGCTGCTTTCATTCCTCTAGTTTTGATCCAGACAAATAAGTGAAGTTGTCATTATCCCTTGGAGGTGTAAGAATGCAGAATATTAATGATAGGTCTGGAGAGCACTGCTTTCATGCTGTGCCCAAATGCTTTGTTGCTGGAAGAGAAAACATTCAGTTTGTCAACTTCTAACACACAGCTACTGAAGCTAAATGATCATGCTGTTCTGACTTTGATAACTATATAAAATATTTTTTATCTAATATTCTTCATATTCTTGATTCAATATCCACAAATGAATATTCAATGTCAAAAACGTCTAATATATTCGTGAGCTTAGGAGACTGCTAACAACTAGATAACAACACAGCACGATCAGGACTCTCAGTTAAATGTGTTTTCAAATCTCAAAGACATTTTGACTACAAACTCTTGCTTTTTTTTAAGATGTACACAATCTAAGAAGACAAGATATCCATCATCATTAATTTCTGATGCTCAAAAAAACAGAATGTTGCAGGGTTAATCTGACTATTGTACTTTATATATCTCTTGAAGAACCGGAGAGCCCAGAACTAATTTTTAGCCTAAAGACAGCTCTAATGACTTGCAAAAAAAGTAATTTTGCCTTGTCTCTGATTTTTTATTTTTCTTGATCTGAAGGTCTGTCTTTGTTCCAATGTTTTTCTTCCTCAAAATATGCTGGCAGTCCCCCTAAGGAGCTACTCCCACTGGCTTTTATTAAACTTACATACCGTACTTGAATTATTTTTTCTTTTTCTATTTGTCATGTACTTCTAATTCAACAGGTATTTGTTAGATATAAATGTATGATAACCAACATATACCAGTTTGCAAAAGGTTATCTTGGCAGGATGCTCAGAAGAGATCCCATTCACTTTTTTTTGCAACCCACTAATAACTCACCATCTCTTTCTTTTGTTAGATTAATTCATAGAATTATAGAATCATAGAATGGTTTGGGTTGGAAGGGACTATGAAGGTCATTATGTCCAACCCCTCTGCAGCAGCAGGGGCACCTTCAACTAGACCAGGTCACTCAGAGCCCCGTCCAACCTGACCTTGAACGTTTCCAGGGATGGGGCATCTACAACCTCTCTGGGCAACTTCTTCCAGTGTCTCACTACCCTCAGTGTAAACCCTCAGTGTAAAAAGTTTTTTCCTAATATCTAGTCTGAATTTCTCCTCTTTTAGCTTACAACCATTACCCCTTGTCCTATTGCTACAGGTTTTTCCTACTGAAAGGCCATAATAAGGTATCCTCAGAGTCTTCTCTTCTCCAAGGTGTACAAACCCAACTCTCTCAGCCTCTGTTCATAGGGCAGGTGTTCCAAGCTTTTGATCATTTTTGTGGCCCTCCTCTGGACCCTCTCCAACAGATCCATGTCCTTTCTGTGCTGAGGGCTCCAGAGCTGGACGCAGTATTCTAGGTGAGGTCTCACCAGCGCAGAGCAGAGGGGCAGAGTCCCCTCCCTCGACCTGCTGGCCACGCTGCTTTTGATGCAGCCCAGGACACGGTTGGCCTTCTGGGCTGCCAGCGCACATTGCCGGCTCATGTCCAGCTTCTCATCAACCAGGACGCCCAGGTCCTTCTCGGCAGGGCTGCTCTCAATCAGTTCATGCTCCCCTAAACCTCCCCCGACACTGTATTGATACTGAGAGTTGCCCCGACCCAGGTGAAGGACGTTGCACTTAGCCTTGTTGAACCTCATGAGGTTTTCACAGGCCCACTTCTCCAGTCTGTCTAGGCTCTGGACAACATCTCAGCCCTCAGGGGTGTCTCCTGACCACTCATCTTTGTGTCATCCACAGACTTGCTGAGGGTGCACTCAATCCCATCATCTAAGTCATTGATGAAGATATTTAACAACACCAGTCCCAGAACAGACCTCTGAGGGACACCACTTGTCACTGATCTCCATCTGGACATTGAGCCCTTGACCACTACGCTCTGGATGTGACCATCCAACCAATTCCTCATCCACTGAACAGTCCACCCATCAAATCCATTTCTCTCCAATTTAGAGATAAGGATGTTGTGGGGGACCATGTCAAAAGCCTTAGAGAAGTCCAGATAGATGACACCTGTGGGTCTTCCTTTGTCCACTGATGTAGTCACTCTGTTGTAGAAGGCCACTAGGTTAGTGAGGCAGGACTTGCCCTTGGTGAAGCCATGCTGGGTGTCTCAAATCACAGAGGAATAACATGGAATAAAAATATGGGTGCAATGGCAGGCAATTACAGTAGAAAAAAAGTAAGTAACATGTTATGCTTTTGAGGACTTGAGAGGGCTTTGTGCTCTGCAAACTTCTTGCTTTAATGTAAACATCTCGCACATAAAATGTGCAAAGTAATTAGACACCTTTTAAGCTCTTAACAAGTGGCTTCTGTATGCTTCCATTCTTGCACAAATGTCGCTAAATGCAACAGATATGGAACCAACAGTATTTTTAAAAAATTACTCTGGAAATCCAAAGAACACATCAAAGAACCATAACTACTTTAAAAAATATTTAATCAACTCAGAGAATTCTGGAACAGTCTGAAAGCTGCCCGGATACATTATTATTTGCATATACATTTTCAGTAACATGCTGTACAAGGATAAATTTCTCCATGAATGAACAACTTAGTTTTATTTCTCAGGGCTTTCTTGTTTATAATACTTATTACTTATGAGTAGATATATATTCCAGGAGCCACAGATGTCCCAAGATGTGCTGACACTGCTTATCTTTGACAGGAGTGTTTGATGAGTTCATTACACATGGGATGTTGAAAAACACCAAGTCAGCTCACAGGCTGTCTTTAGGCAAAGCCATTTCAAGGTCAAGGTGTCATAGCATACATTCATCCCATAATAGCAAGGCAGGCTCAACCCTGAGTTAAGAACTGACCACCATCTGCATCAGCATAATAGATACATCTTATCTCATATCCCATTCTTGTCTAGGTGCACAGAAAAAAGCAAGCACAACGCTGACCTCCTGTTTTAGAATGGAGAACATGAACATTTTCTTCCTTTACATTTCATTTTCACCAGTGTAAGAGTAGATTTTGGGTCCTGACATCATAAATTCGTTACTTTACTAAGCACACTGCTGCTCCAGGAGATTTTTCACCTGGCTGTTCTTTACATATAACCTGTGAAAGTTGTCTAACCTACCATTTTTTTTAGCCTATTTTCTTCATTGAGAACATAATTACATGACATTTCTTACAGGTTTTCAAAAATGCTAGCAAAACTGCAGGAAAACAGGCTGTACCAAAATAACTTCCTTAAAAAATGTTTATGCCATCTCCATTATCACATTCTCAAAATGGAGGAAAAGTCAAGATTTACTCAGCAAAAAAAGCAGGTGAGTTCAGGATTAAGCTGTCACAGAGGTGGGTGCATTCTCGCAATGGTGGGTCTGTGGCAATGTCTGTGAAAGTCACACTATCACAGAATGGTTGAGCTTGGAAGGGACGTCTGGAGGTCATCTAGTCCAACCCCTCTGCTCAAGCAGGGACAGCTACAACCAGTAGCCCAGAACCACATCCAGACAGCTTTTGAATGTGTCCAAGGATGGAGACTCCACAA
>JMFS01087886.1:0-14646 GCA_000699545.1 Podiceps cristatus
GCGGCCGCGCAGCCCCGCTGCTTCCCCTCAAAACGTAGCGATCAAAGGAAGGGGCGGCGGGCTCTGCCCCGCGCGCGGTGAGTCCCTCCGCCTCAGCTACTCGCCTCTCTCGCCTCAAGCCTCGGCGAGCTCCTGCGCTTTGCCGCTCTCCTTACTAGGGGCAAAGGTAGCTGCTTAAATGGGAGGGGCTGGCTTTCAGAGAGTGCCCTGTGCCCGGGCGCGGCTGAGGCAGTTGCAGACCGCAGCCGTAGCTCGCCTGTAAGTACATGGCTCCTTCGTCCTCTGCCGGGCACGCGTCCCCTAAACGCCAACGTCGTTTCACGTCAGACTGCTGACATTAACTAGTTTCTCCCAAATGCTATTGCCCGTCTTGCAGTCCCCTTGGTGTCTGATAGAACACCTCTTCCTTGGCACCATGATTACAGATGGGTGAGGTTACACACGGCCACCTTCACCCAGGCCTCGGTGTTCCCTGTGTTGCCATGCAGGCAATGGAGAAATCATGGCTGCAAGAACTACCGAGTAAATGTTAAAAAATAGACTTCTAAATGCTACGTAATAGTCTTTGTACCAATACTTGTGCAAAAGAAACGATCTTTAGGCCTCTTGTTCTCCAGTCATGGGAGAGTAGCATTTAGGCCACTGAGGGGCTAAGGTTTTAAGTAAACAGATTTTTTTATTATTTGAAAACTTAAAAATAGCTTTAAAAAGTTTATTAACAGCTTGGTTTACAGTCATAAATATGGAGGTTAGAGGATGCAAAGGTTAAGTGTAGGAGCTTTTGACAGATCTTGAATATTGCTTGCCCAAATCATTTTTTAGCGAAAGTGTGCTTCTTTCCAGAACCTTCTAGAAATCCTTGCAGAACAGAAGATTAAAACCAATATAGCTGCAAGAGACTTTAAGAAGTCATATGCTCAATCGTCTTTTTCCCCAACTGTACATTTCCTGCTCTCAGTAGACACGTAATTATCTCTGCTAAAAAACCTCCATAGGCAATGTGTGCTATTACTCCCACTGGGAAAGATTTTGCTGATGTTTTAACTGTGATCTTGTAACTTAAGCCCATTGATAATTGTCCTGTCTTCATGCTAAGTATTTTGTGCGGGTATATAAGGCAGACCTCAGTAACGTTGTCATTCAGAGAAATGTATCAGTAGTCGTTTACGACACGGAGTGCGGTTTCACCTTTAGAACATCTAACTTTCTTCCAGCAGTTCACCTGGTCTTCTCTATTGTCATACAGGATTCAGTCTTGGGATAATGTAGAGAGGTTTGTGCTGTTTTGCATTAAAAGTTTCCCCTGTGTAAGATGGTTTTATCAAAGAGGCGTGAACATATACTTAGTTCTAATTAGTATTGAAGGATCCTGTCAGACATTTAAGAATTACACTCTTACAAGCAACTAAGCAGAGACAGAACCAAATCTTGCATTACTGGGATTCCAGATTTTTTTGTAGAATATGTCCTCAATTTTTCTGCCAGCTGTAATCAGAAATGGCCACATTCTCACTAATACTATTATTGCCTTTCCTGACCTTTTCTAAACTGGCTGTCATAACCTAACAACAAGTGGAGACTTACTTTTTATGGAAAAGCTGTAGGGTATTTTTACAGTTAAGTTATGATTTCTGACTTTAAAAAAAAAAAAAAAAAAAGGGCAATTTATTGGCCTTTAGTTCAACTCAACAGATTACTTAATAGCCTGTAGTTGTAGGATTTAGTTGAAGAACATAAGTCAAAAGGGAAAGATGTCTTCCATATTTCAGAATTTTAAACAGAAAGTTCACCTGTCTGGGCTGGTTAAAATGTCAGGCAGTTAGGCTGCAGTGGTGAAGAAGGTGGGTAACTGCTACATGTAAAATGTGTTTCTAAATCACTAAGAGCAACACTGGTATACCATGCTGTATGTCAAGTGCATAAAATAGGAAAGGAATGCTGTGGTTTCAACTTCATAATGTGATGTACCTTGCAATGTACATGCACGAATGCTGTTTCTTCCAGTGTTTAATCCTAGACTGAGCATTACTGCCTTCATAGAACCATTTGAAAATTCATTCACAATAACATGAGCAAAGTAACAGAGCTTGCCAGATACTATGCCTCTTAACTTTCCAAAGCATTTAATTTTTAAAAAGTACTTTATCATAAAGTTGACAAGTTATTTCATTCCCTGTGAAATTTCAACTTTCATTTTTGTATTCATCGTTTTGCACTGAGATCTCAATAGCTGTTTCCAGAGGCCTACACAATTTAATTTATGCACTGTTTTTCTGATGAACTTACTCCTTCATGACATGTTAGAATAATTAGTTACTAGATACTGGTAACTTAAGAACTTGCACTATAAAACACCACAGTCATAACTTCGGGCTTTTAAGTACTACAGTTCAGATTTCCCATAACAGCTTAACAGCTTTTTCGGTTTGTTAAGGTCTTTATTTTTTTCACACATGGGGAAGAAATAATCATATGATTCTTCTTTCCATCCAATGTTTTGAACTTATATTAAGTTCTAAATATTGGTCTTTTTTCCACATTCATACAACTTGAGCCAGTTAAGCTCATTTAGAATGAGCTTATGGTATCTCGATCACAGTCCTTTCAAATTTCTGCCATTCAGGATCCTGTAACTTAATCCATGTATCTAAGAAGATCTCAACACCTAAAAATAGACCTAAACAGGCAGTAATATAAGCTGCTGCAGTAAATTAATTCTTTTTTATGGATCATCCAAATTCTGTTTGACTAACCTTTAGCTAAAGTTTTTTTTTTTTCTTCCAGACTAAGAATTCCCAGTGCCTGATACAAAAATTACTGCAACAGTGAGCTACAGAGTCATAGGCCAGCACTTAGCCAAATTTTAGCCCTATGTGGAGAAGCCGTGGAGGAGGGAACCTGTTCTCGGCTGCTGTAAATGGATGCCTGCAAACAGAGAAAACAAACAACACTGGGTACTTCTTGTTTGTTCTAAAGTTCATGCAGTTTGGCAGCACACACTGTTTGTGAAGGAGAAAGCCTTACCTGGCCGGACTTAGCTGTATGCACTGCAGATTGGGGTTGAGGTACACTTGTAGGTTCCAAAATTTCAGGACCACAAGGAGCCTTTTATAGTCCTCTTCTGAATTTAGAGAGCACAAGGAACCTCGACTTGGTAACATCATGTGAGAGGATACCGGGGCTTGCCTTCTGCTGTGCATGGCTGGGGCCCAGCGAAGAAGCAGGAACTCGGGCAGTTGCTGGTGTAGTGCTGTCATTGCTAATGGTGGGAAAAAGCATGCCCAGTTTGAGAATCCCTGTAATACATCATCCTCATACATCATACAACATTAAGCATTTGGCAGAATGTCATTACTTTAAAAAAGCAAAAACATGCTTCGTTTATTTATGTCATCTGAGCCATATACAAATGTTACACTACTTTCTCCATAATCCTGAAGTTGTTGGTTGAGCTGATTTATCAGCGGTTTGCTGTTCTCAATTTTTCTTCAGAAGAACTCCCTGTAACCTGGGGGGAGTACTGCTATATGAGGGAGAAATGTGAAAAAGTGTTGCGTTCAGGCTGATTCCTTCCATTGCTAGTGGACAACAACGAGCTTTTAAAAGCTGGTGGAAATCAGAGTTGCACAAAAAAAGCAGAAAGAGGCCATGGACATTTTCACTGGTGCCATGCCTCAACTGCATCAAAATATATTTCAGTACAACTGGGGAATTAGCCTATTAAATTGTATAATGAAAACATTATGAGTCATGTCAAGTGAAAGAGCTGAAAACGCAACATGCATGAGAACCACATGATGAGGTACAGAGACAAGGCACTCTGGCTAAATGGTAGAATTCTCAAGTTTGAGGTATCCGTAAGAGATCTAATGGTTGAGCTAAGCCTCCTTCGCCTTCAGAGAGGATTTTGTTTGTTTTAAGCATTTAGTCATAGACCTGCTTGAACCAATGGTAATCACATTGTCATTTATCCAAGAGGTTAACAGAAGTTATGTATTTTTTAATTTAGGTAAAAGTAATAGTCAAAGCTCAAAGTTTAGAGAAAACAAAAATAGAAAGATTTCTGCAAAATGTTTTAAGAGGTATTTGAAAAGGTTTTCTGCCTGATGAGCACTTTCAAAGCCAAGCTTCTCAGTAACTGTTGAAAATAAAACTAGATCCTTGTGTTAGAACATTTAGAAATAAAGGTATTGATTTAACTATAAATCTACTTCTTTATTTTAATGCTATGATTCCAAGTGCAATTAATTTAATTTAAAATTTTACTTTTAAAAATTGAGGTTTCTTTTATTAATATAAGAGGATTTTTAGAAAAACGTTTTTTTTTTCAGTAGTATAAACTTCCATTTATTCTCTTTACCCCATTTTCTGTTTTTAATGTTTTAGAAATATCTCCATAACTCTGCAAGTTGAATTAAAAAATAAATACTGCTATGATGTAAACATTTTCAGTACTTTTCAGGCACTGCATCTTTGTGTTTATTTTCCTCCCTTAATGTAACAAATAAACTATTTATGTGTTTCAAGCTATTCCGCAATATTTCCACTTCCTTTTAGAACTGCAATTAGTTAAGTTCCAGGGTTTTTAAAATGCTGCATTTGCTAATATATCACAAACTACACTATAAATTGTACTTGGTTTTTATGCCAGCTGCTAAATGATTCACGATCTGGCTTCACGAGTATTTGTAGTTCTTCCTAATACTTTCCCTTGAAGATGAGCAATGAATAGTCCTTTGCCTGAATCTAGGTTTTTTACCCTTCTTACCCTCAATACTGTGCCCTCAAATCCTGTTCTCTAGTTTATGAATTGTTTAAATTCTACCTTAGAAAATCAATAGTGAATTAGTCACAAAGCATTCATTCTTAGCGCACGGAGTACTATATGGTGACTCTTCTGCAATGCAAAATTTACATTTTCCAATGACTGTTCTAGCTGCTGTTCCTCAGTAACTGGCTCACCCACTCTGCCCCTTAATAATTTCCAGAATAGGTTATGTGAACAACAAAGCAAAAAAAAAAAGGAAGGTTTATTAGAAGCAGCCGGTAAAAATGCAGAATAAATTTTCCCCCACCCCGTAGACACTTCTGCCTCCCTCTCATCATCTCTTAAAGTTATTGACCTTTCCCACATGTCATATGATGACCTTCGTTATTTTCCAAAGGAAATCCCACCACTCTCTGTATTCTGTCTGCTTCCCCTGAAACTCTCTTGGTTTGAAACTCTCATCTGAGAGAAAAGACAAAATGTTTCATAATAGCACCAAGTTAATTTGAGTGCTATTGTATTGAGTATGGTCAGAGGTCACTAAATATAGCAGGAGATCATTTAAATAGAAAGTCTGTGTGAGAGCAGAACTGTACTGAGGAAAGTAATTAATTAGCTCGCTGAGTCACTGCAGCTCTTTCCCAAAGCCATTTTTCTTTCAATGTCCTGTAACATTATCAATAATATCCTGTTACTTATTAGGAGAGCACATATTCTGTAATCTCTGTAAACCAGATTTCTTGCACACATCAAGGGCTCCCTCCATTTCAACACAAAAGCCTCCCGTGTGCGCCACCTTAAGAATCTTTGGAGTCTGTATCTGCCATTTATTCTGTGTATACCCTAATTTTGACTATCCAAAAATCACAGGAGTTCCTTTTGTCCTTTACCCTTACATACAAAAATCTATGCCATTTGTGTTCCTTGTTTTCATTCTAGGAGTCATTTTCCAGCCTTGTTTTACAGAGTGTGAGTACGTTTCCATTTTGCCCTTTCTGTAACAACAGCTGTTTGATTAATGGAAAATGATGACAGTGCTGAAGTCAGTCACTCTACTAAACAAGCAGAACAGATTCTACTGATCTTCCGTTTTCCCCTCCTTGGCTTTCTAGTTTTCCACCCAATCAATAGTATTCTGCCCACTGACACTAAATTTTTTTTCCCGAAATTGAGCAATTGATCAGATACAGAGCTACATGCCAGAATTATGGCTGTGGTACATAGAACAAGTGGTTTTTGTATAGTAGAAGCTAGAGAATTCCCTGAAGATTTGTATCCCATTATACTGGCTCTTATGAAAATGGATGAGAATGCATATTTTTCATTAAAATGTTAAAAGAGAAGCAAATGATATTCATCATCACCTATGTCTTGTTTCCTGTTGGAAATAACTAGTTTTACAGTAGTAAAATTCAGATTTATATTCCAGACATAAATATTGTATTGGACTGATCACTGTATTTTATGTTTTCTCCAAAAGCTGAGATCAATGAACTATATTTCACAGGTAGGAAATCAAGGCAGAACCTGGCCCTAAAAAAATAACTTTGCTGCTAACTCGCATTCAAAATGAGATTCTCTTGGCTTTATTTATGTTTCTATCTATGCTATTGATTTCTTAAGAGTTTTTTCCATCAGTTATGAATTAGAAATCTCTGAACTTTTATTTTATTTGAGCTTTAACCCTAAAGAAGCCCAATATGTCTTTTTAAGAGGCGAGTATTAAATTTCTGGAAATTGGATTCATATGGATTTGGAGGGCAAAATAAGATTTCCTACTCCATCCAGAAACAGAAGCCATTTATACCATCAGGTGGAGTATAAGGGAGGAGGTACTAATGGTTTGGTTTCCTTAACATCATTGCCGTTTCATTAATTCAATAAAAGTCTGTTTTTAAGTGCTCCTTATGTGCTCTGTGTTCCTGCTATTATATCTTTTTCTCCTAAACCTCGCTAATGATGTGATTAAAACATGGCTATTTCCACAGAATTTGTCTTCTTTATTCATTAAAAGTGATAGTATAGTCAGTAGAATGTTAAGCTCAGGGGATGATGATTACTATGACAAGATCGAGGACATTTCTATGAACTGCTTTTCTATTAAAATCCTTGCATTTGTAATCTACAAATTCTGGCAGCTGCTATATTAAAAAAAAAAAAAATTGATTGTGTGGGAAGGACAGAGAGCTAAATACAACATGAGCGGTTTTTTTTACAAATAGGTTGCTATACATAAATTATTAGACATTCTGTTAAAAAGATATTTGGGAGCTGGTGGGAATTTAGGTATTAATTTAATCAGTTAAATTGAAGAGAGCAATTTTTGTCAATCCAAAATCACATCAGCAAATTTATAGTTATACAGATTCCATTTTATCCTTAGTTATATTCTGTCTCTAAAGGATGCAAAAGTAAAATACATCCTGATTTGTATTACTGTACAAGCAAATGAGGCATTGGAATATAACTGGTTTGAAGTAGCTAGTGGATCACTGAATTGACTAGCTCATATATTTCTTAATTTTTTCCCTCTTTATTTCTGAAGAGAAATATGTATGACTGCTCAGAGATACCATTGCATGCTTTCCGTTTTCATCTGAAAATAAAGTTCAGTTTTACAAAACTTCTCCATGCAGGTAGGAAAATTACTTTGATAAGATATATTGCAATTGCTTTGTATTTATATCAATCCCATCTGAAGAAACACTAAAAAAATGATAACACCAGTCTGACTTAAAGGCATATACTGCGGGATTTTCACTGGAACCAGCAGGACTGGAAGCCTGGAACATCTTTGGAAAGGGGCCCTTGGCCTTTACATGAGAATAAATGCAACCAACATTCCACAGTTACCTCGTTTATTTGTTCAAAGGACCTGAACCATCAGTGCCCAGGGATTAGTAAATACATTGCAATCCCGTATGAGACTGCCCCCACATACTTTCCTAGTCGCTGATTACTTTCATGTCAGGGAATTCCTTTGCTTTTTCCCTTTAGTAACCCTCAATGGATTTCCTTTACAATACTAGTCCAGGTTGTTGCATTGGTAACATCCTACAGTGAGGACATTCACAGAAAATGTAGCTGCTGTCTGAAGAATGTTGCTTGTTTTGAACTTGGCTCCTCCTGGCCTTGGCTCTTTTGTTAGAAGTCCTGATGAATTTATGCTGCCAGTGATTCTGCAACTTCTGCCATAACCTTTACTCGTATGCCTTTTTTTTGTTTTGTTTTGGTTTTTTTTTTGTTGGTTTTGTTTTGTTTTGTTTTTACAGATTGAAAAATTCTACCTTATTCAAATGTTCCTTGCAAAGAAGATGTTGCATGCTTTGGTCATCCTTGTTACTCTTCTCTGAATCTTTTCTAGTTACATCTTTTCTGAGATAAGAGGATCAGAATGATCCACCTGGTTTATTTTATACTGCTTTTCTAGTAATTCCTAACATCCGTTTTTCTTTTTTGGCCCCTGTAGAGCACTAAGCTGAGGTTTTGCTCAGATGTTTCATAAACTAAGGTCCAGGTCCTGTATAGTTATGATCAGCCTGCCATTTTGTATGTGAAGCTAGGATTGTTTTTCCCCATGTCTGTTACCTGAATTAAAAAATGACTCCCCAAACACCCAAAGTATGTTTAGAGAGAAGACATCGTTTTATTCTGCACAGGGTGTGAGGTGGAAGATTTCCACAAATCACGCATGCTTTGGCTAACATGCAGTTAACGTTTATAAAGTCTCCTAAGCCATTATCGGTATTTTTACAGTTACGCACAATTACTTTGTTTTCTCATTGGTCATTACATGTCTTATGTCTTAATTAAAGGCACAGCACACATGTCATTTACTACACATGCTCTATGGGGAAGGGGGTTCTGTGAGTAGGGAGCAACTACAGCCTAAGGGTGTGATTTTTACTGTGTTAATGAGCGAAGTTCACACAGAGTTCAGTTTCTCATCACTGAAAACTCCAGACTAAGCACGGGTTCTGGCTTGTCAGGCCCTAACAAGGATGCACCATCCTTGAGCCCTGTCTTGATGTTTTATGTTTTGTCTCCTTCACTCCAGGGTATTTTGAATTTTACTCCTTGTTAGTTGCGAGGCATCTGAAGTTCTGTCCTTTGCCAATAAATTGTTTCTTGATAGTTTGCACACCTTATTTTGAAAGCTCATGATGTGAAAGGGGACATTGTGTCAAAGCATCTTATTTACAAAAGCTTAAAAATAAGAAAGCAGACATCAACTCTAAAAGCACATTGTTCAAATGACAATTTCTGCTAAAAGAATGCAAATTAAAATTGTGTAAGGTAACATGTCTATCACTTTACATTTGTCTGTCTTGAAGTTCATCTGGCATTTCAACTGCTATGTGATTTGGTCTTATAAGGTGCAGTGTTGTCCAGGAAGTTTTATCATTAGATCATCTAAAAAAATCCAATTGGTACATATTTCTAAGGTACATTTAAAACAAAAATCAGGCTTGGGTTTGTAGTGATATTTTGATTTTAAAATGTGAAGTGGCATTATAAGATGAAGAAGTGAAAGACAAGACATCTTAAGAAAACTGGAAATTCCTTCATACTAAATTTGGTACAGGAAGCCAATCTACCACTGAAGATTTATCTCTGTGCATCCAACTCAAAAAAAATTTACTCTTTTCAAAGAGTAAGCAATTACTCTTTTCAAAACACTGCATTGAAATTAATTTTTTTTCCCATTCAAATTGGCCATAAATCCGTATCTTTGCTTTTCCATGTAGCAAAACAATACCCCACAGTGTCGTTTTAGGTAGAATCCACACTGCATAAAGGCATTTAACCCCAGTTCCATTACACACCTTAAGTTGCAAACAGGAGTATGAATGCCCACTTCATAGACAGTAGAACATAGAAGCTCTCTAGCAGGATGTGGCTCTCTGAGGTTTTTGAAGTTGTTGAACTTGAGGAATAATGAAAATACATGTTAGGACAAAGAAAATATGGAAATATTTTCTGCTGGGAGGAGAGTGAGAGGGGAGGAAGTTCTTAGTGTACTTAATAAAAGCTCTGGCAGTACGAAATATATGTATTTTGCTTCTTTCCCCCAGAAACAGAAATGCCAGAAGTAAGGGGGTGGGAGGGGAGGGGGGAGGGAGGCAGAGTGTAAGGCTCTGAGTTACCAAGGCATCGCTGAAGTTCACGAGATCTAAACAAGGAATTACATGAATAACTACACAAGGCAGACTGAATACTGCATGCTCCTGAATTAAACATAATGGGCTATCCTTATGCCTGAACAATCCCTTCAGACTCCAGAAGAAAGGTAATGAAGAAAGAGGCTTGGATTCTATCAGAACATCTCTGTAGCTGAAAATAGATGTCAAAGGAAAAACAGTGGAATGACTTCAAAGGACCACCCTAAGGCTTGAAAAGGCGTCAGAGATAACATCCTTCTATTTTAATGTTTTCTAATCTTTCCAATATGCATTTGTGTGGTTCTCTCCTGGGGTGTGACATCCTCCAAGTTTTATAATCTAATCCACTTTATGGCTGCTTATTCATAACATAAATCCTGCAGAAATAATTTCACAATTTTCTTTCCAGTTGTAGTTTTAGTAACATTTATAATTTTCTGTCAATAATGCTGTATTTTTCAGCAATATCAATTTAAATGTGCTGAGTTACTTTTCCACTGTAATTTCTCTACTGCTCTTTCTATTACAGTAATTTCATGGACTAGAGCCTCGTAGAGATATAATTTGGGATCTCTATAAAATTTATTACACATTCCTACCAAGCCATAGACTGTTTGTACTGCTTGTGGTATATACTACAGTGTATGTTTTACATTTATCCTGATAGCTTTATTTCTATTTATTTTCTATTTATTTGCTATTATTATTCAAATTATATAAACTCCCATATACTCTAAACAAATTCTATTTGCATAGAGTGAATTCCCAATTATTTCACTAGTGCTCATCTTTTCTTTTTCTCTGGCAAGCTAACAGAAGTGGAGCCATAAGGATTTGTAGAAATTACGAAGTCTTCTCTTATTCTTGCTAGTCAGTTAATATGCTATTCGTTCTCAGACAGACCACTGTAAAATTTTTTATAGCAACTTTTAGCAAACTACTTTCTCATTTAGATCATTGTGACCAAAAAAGCCCAAACAAAAACCAAAAGAACAAACAAAAGAACAGCAAAAGCAAGCAAGCAAGCAAGCAAACAACAAAAAAACCCACCCCACCCCACCCCAAAAAAAACACAAAACAAGCTAATCAATTACAGCAAGGGGAAACATTTTTTTGGTCCACATACAATATTGCCAAAATGAAATAACATTGCTTACCCATGTAGTTTAAGCATTCATCCAGAGGATAAAAGAATTGAACATTCTTTTATTCTCCATCTGAACAGTTCTACTATTCAAAGGAATAATTTCCTCCCCTCAGCTTTGTAGTCTTTTTTAGAAAAATATACCAGCATTTTATCCACCTTTGTCTTACATTGCTTTTTTACTTTTGATAAATTTGTTCCTTATTTTTGTGACCTATGGTCATGTAAATTGCAATCATGAACTAATTAAATCTTTAAATCATCAATTTTAAATTGTCAATGCATGTGTTGTAGGCATCTGAAAATTAGCCACAGTTAAGTTAAAAAATAATGCTCTATTGGACGTTATGATCTTAGAGACCGTAATTTTCAACTCCCTTTTTCAAGAATATACCTACATTAATTCAAGCAGCTGCTTGTCTAATCTTTTCCTAAAAGATTGCCAATGGCCATGTAATTTGGAATATAGAACAAAAGTCAGTCTTGCCTTTGGTACTATTTCAGTCTGTAAATTCTATACTACTGAAAAATTAGGGACCATCAAGAAAAAGCTTCATTTTCTTTATGGGGATGATATTATTATGTTGTTTCCCACCAGAAAATTATTATGTTGTTTTCTGTCAGAAAAGGCTAGACCTGTAAGTTAAATTTAGAAAAAGTATACAATCAATAGTTGCAGTTGAACTTCAATAGTTAAAAACAGGAAGGGGGAATTGAGTAAGTTAATAATGAAGTAGCTTGATCTGAAATAATCAAGTGTAAAAACTGTTGAAAGTAGAAATGCTATAAATTATTGGAGTGCATGGAAATTTAATTAATTCATTAGAGTAATTTTATATTTAGATGTAAGCATCCAAAAGATATGGTTGTAAAGGCCTAATTGATGAATCTGGTAAATGAAATATTTTTAAATTACTGCTTTTTCAGTTTTAGGATCATCTAAGTCAGCGTATCCTTTGTTGTCAAAGCATGCTTCTCACTAACACACACCTCAGGCTTTGATTCCGAGGTGTTCATGTGATCTTGTGTAACACCTCGGGTGGAGTCCACCAGCCATCAGTGTCAATGCAAATTGTGCCCTTGACTTCAGTCCCAGAAATTCCTATTTGGAGTCCTGGTTACATGCAAATAAAAGGCAAGTCATTCTATTCAAGAGATCCATCGTTAATGTGAGGGTGATTCACATTTTTAAACTGATAAAGCAAAAGACCATAGTACTGGTACTCTATAATGCTCTATGTTTTTCTTGATAATACACAGCACCAGTAAGACAGTTTTCATCACATTCTTTGGAAAAATAAAATGGAAAAAACCAAATCTATCTGCAAAAATTCCTGCTTAAAAAAAAATAACATTCTAGTACCATTTTTAGTGGATTGCTATAAATCTAAAACTGCAGATTAAAAAAAAAAAAAAAAAAAACCTGCCTGGAAAAGCAATTGGCTTCTATGATTTAACATGCATTTCAGCAATGCAAGCAAAGTTTTCAATCACTTTCGAACATGCTTTTTGATGTTATTTTAATTTACAATGCTATATCATTCACTTAACGTTTTACCATTAAAATCTTATACAAGAAAGGACAAGCACCAGAACATCCTATAATTACTTTCTGAATTAGCAACTCATAGAAGCTTCTAGAATTTCAAATAAATATATTACATTCTTATATACTTTTTTTTTTTTTTTTTTTTCAGATGCTGAAGCCTTATTGTTTTTCTGCTGAGATTTTTGGGGGTGCTTGGAAGTATTAACATACAGCTGAAGATATTAACTTTCCAGTTCACACAGTATATTTATTCACCCCAGAAGCTGAATGATATGGAAACCATTTTCTTACAACTCTGTATATTACTAAAAATGTATGTCTTGGGAACAGTGTCCTTTGCAATCTAGATATTCTGGTTGCATTCCCGTATAGTCCCAAATGATTCATTCTACTTTATCAAGGTTATTTAGAGAATGCAAAAGAAAAAATACAAGCACTGCTAAATTTTGCTTATCTGTAAGTGAATATTACTGATTTTTACACATCACTTTTAAAACCTAATAGCATTTAGCTTGAAGGCAGTGGCAAAACTAAAATCCCTTATGTCAGTAGTGTACTAAAGAGGTAGGGGAAAAAAAGTAAAATATTCCAAAATAAATTGTATCTTGTTTAGTCGTTGGACACTGCCCAATTTAAGCAAAGGATTTAAGACTTTGAAATGTTTCTCTAATACTGCTACGAAAGCAAGAGTGGGATGGAAAAATCCAGCCTAGATCACTTTAAAAGCATTAGAATGCACTAGCAAGACAAAGTTCTTAGGTTTGTGAGTATAAATTCTTTGGAGAGGGAAAAATATGTAACATGTAGCATATTTAGTAATGTAATATTTTGTAATAATGTAAAGTTAAACACTGTCATTTGCATTAAATAGTCTCCAACACTTATCCTTACAGGCCTATATTTAAGGGAGGATTCTTGTCAGGAGAGTGCTATGCCCAACAGACAGTTGATAATTGATTTACCTTGGTAGTGAAGAAGAGAGCAAGAGACTTTTTTTTCCTTTAATACATGTCAGCATTAGGTACAAAGGAACCTTGGTCCTTCTCTGGAGCATCTAGGAACTAGTACCAGTAAAAAATAACTATGGTTGATTTACAGTGGTTCTACAGTAATTCTGAGCCTGTTCATTCTCGTGCTGTATTAGATGCTGTCCAACACTGTAAATATTCAAGCAGGTGATATTCATGGCTATTTTATCATTAATAATAATTACAATGGCCACATTTTACAATTCCATCTCATCTAGCTCCAGTAATAATGGTATATGCTTTCTAACAATGGTGAAAGGAGGCCTTGGACAAAAAAGTAATTGAACCAACATCTCTGTAGAAGTACGTAGGCAGAGAATGGAGACTTTGGATAAATTATATTATACGTACAGAAACATCCTGTGTTTTTAAACCAGGCATTACACCTAAGCACTCTACTCGGATTTTATTTTTCTCATTAAAACTCTGTTCAGTAGAAGCTATTTGCAGTGTGGTTCAGTGTTGATTTATGCACTAGAAAGTATATTCCAAAAAAAATCTCAGAGTGGCTCGCATGTAATGTTAATTCATTTATTAGGGCTTTTAAAATTAATAATATTGCCTTAAATGGGCATGGTATAATGAAGTAAGATTAAATTTGATAATTTAAACCTAATTATCCCTAAAATATATCATTTTTTCACCCTACTCAGTGTTACTAGTAGTCTAGAGAATGATAGTTCTAGTTTACTGAAATGTAAGATCGGGTAAGATCGGCCACTGCATTTAACAACTATTGATGGTATTGCGATTCCTATAAATATGTATTTAGAAAAGAAAATTAGCATTCTAGTGAGTGGAGGAAAGCACTCACCCCACTAACAATTTTAACAATATTGTTCAAACTAAGTGCAGGCCATAATGTATGTTATGAAAATTGCTTGGTTTTTTCTAGTACTTAGGAAGTACAACTCTTACTATTCCTATTTGAAAACTATGCTGGAAAACTTGTTTACATTCCTGATCTCACCCTCTGTCCTGGTTTCAGCCAGGAC
>KL276885.1:13972-46188 GCA_000699545.1 Podiceps cristatus
AGAGCTCTTGATTGTAAGAGCTCTTTCTAATGTGCAATGTAAAATATGACATTTTACGTAGTCCAAATAGAACTGATTGACAGCTAAGTGGACAGTTAATAAGAGTTATCAAACATAGTTTGCTACAATTTTGATGATCCTTTTATCATTTTGAAAAGGAGAAGTTCCATTAGTGAATCTCTCTCCTTAACAAACATGTTTACAAAAAACATAGAGGGAGCTGGTCTAAGTGGTTTCACGTGCCCAGGAACTTATATCTTCTGACAGTGTCATGCAGCAAGATGACAGCTCACGCAAGATGGTTTCAGGTTTCTGAACAGATTGGTACTGGGATGGTATTGCTGCTAAGTGAACGTGACAGTCAGAATCAGAGCTGAGACTTTCATGTTATAGTAAACCCAGACCGGACCCTGACAGTATGACCTCATTAACCTCATGACTCTTGATCTCTCAATTATGTCCAACTCTCCACTCACGGAAGAATTTGGGACAGGCCTGACTCCAACAGTAATTTGTTCATTTCTATAAATGATCTATTTACATTGGCTTGGAGGTCAGCATCTTTTTTTTTAAGACAGTCACACTGAGTAGGGATTATCTATTCTTTTGAGCTGCTGTAATGGTCTAATAATACAAATGTAGGACAGATAGTGTAGTACAAAGAAGTTTAACCTGTGAATTCATTTGCCATCTAGTATTTCAGCAAGAAAACAGAAAGTGATGAGAAGTGTTGAAAGTGTTACCACAGTCATGCAGTTATATGAACTAGTCCTGACTAGATTATGAAAACCCCCTTGTTCAGAAGGCAGGTGAAGTTTAGAGAAGAGCTAAGCTGTACTGGGAACATACTGAGCATGAGAATGAATAGGCAACACCACTGTGGAAAGAGAGGGAGGTCATATCTCCATGCCTACGCAGAAGTTACCCACACCAGTCATTAATGGGAGAACATTTCTGACTGGTTTTGTGCAGTAGGAGAGCTCTGGATCAATGTTGATGTCTTAATTCTGTCCTTAGTTCTTCTGCAAGCCCTGGTGTCATGGTTAAAGTAAAAACAGGCACAAGGACCCTCGCTGCTAGTTCTGTCCTGGAGTCACAGAGGATGCAGATCTCCCAAAGCAATGTCAGTGCATTTAGCAGAAAAGTGTGCTGGCTACTGCTTCAAAGCTTCACATGTTTCTTACAAATTCTGTCCAAATTAAGCCACTGCATTTTCACAACAGAAGTACCTGAGCAACCTTGTATCAAGAGTTTCATTTTCTTGAAAGATTAAAGTCCTCCTAGAGTTAAGAATGTATTTAAATATACTATGGTGAATGCTCAGGATTATTCATGACAGTAAAGATGGACAAATTAAGTTTTTGTTAGAATGGAGTGGGCAGGATCTAACTTATATAACCTCCAAAGATATCTCCAAAAGTAACTCATGATACTTTGATGTTGCTCTGTTTTTCAGTGTCACTAAGGTAATTTTAAAACTGATGCTGATGTTATTCTCAAACATGCTAAATTTAACAGTTTCCCAATGAACTAGAAGAGCACTTTCCTAAAGTTGATACAGTAGGATGTACCATGTCTTCCACAAGGAAAATCCACCCAGCACTCCAGGAAACATTGATCACATATTCAGATTTATTTGGGTGATTATGCGATATTTACCCTTCTGTTAGCATTTGATACGTGCATTCATCACTGCCATCATTTAGCTTTGCACCTCTAGCCTGGGCTGACACGAACCTTTCAAGGTGGTGAATTATATCCTGTGCCCTTCATCCTGTGGTTTGTCCACACTTGTCCATATCCTCCAGTCCTAATAACACGAGCTTGTCTCTAGTTGTCTATACTGTCTATCCAGACTGTTTTGTTCAATTAAAATATGTTTGTCATCTTCTGATGGGCCAGCACCCTTCATTGTATCAATGATCACTTACCTTGCCAGTACGCTCACTGGTGGTATTGGGAGTCGCTGTGTAACCAGCCTTAATCAGTAACAATAGGTATCAGAATCTGACCCTTTCAGATTTCCCTAGATTTGAAGTGCTTTCTGTAATAAAACATTAAATATGTGTAAAGTAAGACTTCCAGTGTTGTTTGTACGTAGAAAAAAAATAATATTTTAAAAATAAGAAAGCTACAGCACTTTGATCTATACCTAATACTGACATTTCCTGAAAGTACTGTTTCACAGCTAGACTTTAGTCTCATCTATTTTTAATAAATGTCAAGGAACTATCTTAAACTAGAGGCAATAGCACAAACATGGAGGAGGCAATGGCTCAGTACAATTACTTACTAAAGATTAGATAAAATTATATAAGATTATGCTCAGCCATAGAAATCAAATCTTCTTTTAGAAGTTCTTCTGAGTTGTTAACCTACATTGTTTACTATTAAATATTATTCCTATCAGCCAACTCAGAATCAAAAATTCTCACTAATAATGAACAGAAGAAGGTCTTCCTCCCTTGTTACCTCCTCAGCTGGCCAGCTGTTGCAGACCCCTGCTCTGGGTACCTGACTCTTCCCATGACACTCTGGAAGGACGTTCGGTGCTTGGCACCACGAGCCAAGTGCAGGCCATGGCCAGCAGCAGCACTCAGCCTTGCTGGCCGCTGCGTGGATCCACAAGCAAGGCCCACGAGCAGCACCAGCAGGGAGGAGATGCACAAGGAGCCAAAAGACTGCACGTCTCATGAGAGCTCAACGTGGGGGGACTGGTAACAGAGGTGGAGGGGTAGGAGCTGCACTAAGCATTCATCACAGCACAAGGCCTCGCTCACGTACCTCTGTTGTGAATCTCACAAGAAAGTGCCTTTGAAGGCTCATAACCAGCATCTCCAAAGCAATGGCAACGAGAAATGGTCTTCCTACATCCAGCTATTTTTATTATACTTTTAATGTACACACAGCAGACAAATTTCCTGCTAAGGATTTTTCCTAAGCTAGTTGCCAAATGTGTGGAATATTTTAGCTTTAGGGCTCAGCTAAACCTTACCCTTTTTATTATTCAACTCACAAAATAGGAGAGCCCTTAAAAGTGAGCTTGAGAGTGGGTATCCCAGCTCAGTGTGTTGCCTGGTGCCAGCCTTTGCTGGCAGATTCCACTCACTGAAATGTTTCTCATGTGATTCCCAGTGGGTTTCAAAGTGTACAACAAGAAGTCTTTCATCTTTATTACCTCTCTCCTTCCATTCAAAATACCCCAGTCACTGTCTCTTTCTTTCCTGAGTAAAGCTGGGACTTTATAAATCACTATGTGAAGAGAAATACCAAGAGGGAAATAAAGACCAATATTGATATAGTGCAGCAATTTCAGAAAAAATATTTATTAGCAATCATCTGGCTAAGAAAAGAGCAAAAATAGATTACTTATGTCTGCCTTAAGTTTCTATTATTGATATTATACTGGAAAACTTGTTAAGCCCTCAGGGACAGATCCATTGGCATCTGCCACAAACCTTAACAGGCTCTACAGAGAAAAAAAAAGGTGAATGCAGCCCCAAAATTACCATACACAGTCAAGTGATGTGAATACCATAACACTCTTCAGACTTAAACACGTGCTTCTCCTTTCTCTTTATTTTAAGAGCTAGAAAAGCTGAGGTTACGTTCTGGAGCTGTTAAATAATACTGAATTTGTTATTTTTCAGTCAAATCCCACTCCTAACCATCTCCTGAGATACACAACGCTGGATTAAGTCAGCAGTGACTAGTGATGTAGGGAATGAGCTAGAAAGGTCCAGTCCAATGAGAGGTAGAAACAGTTTACCCACCCGAGAAACAGAACATCTCAAGCTGACCAGTCATGCATTTTCAAAAATCAAAACCTGCTCTTGAAACTTTACCACCTCTTCAAATTTTCTGTGCTCAAGCTATTGCTACCAGCAATTGGGTATCTTTGTATCCAAGAGGAAACCATTGATTGCTCCCATACTGCAAATCAAATCATGGGCGGTTTTAAATAATGCCTGTGGGGGATAGTCCTCAAGATCCAACTCCTCTCCTATCTCCTCCTTGCAAAGAATTTTACATCTTAATCATGGCCCATTAATTACTCTTACATAATGTAAGAAATAGGCAGATGTCTGAAGAGTACTTTAATAATTAGGTAGCCGTGTAACTTAATCTAACATGTTTTTGAAGTTTCTGATCAAAACTAATCCCAAAAGACCCTCAGGAATCTCAGTTTTAACTTCACTAGCAATTGAAGCCCAGTTGTGAGCAGTGGAAATACCCATACGACAGTGTAAATACCACCTGGTCTCCTGGCAATTCCCATCACTCACTTCTTGACACGGAATGTCAGCGAGGCTCAGGCAAGCAACTTCAGAGAGCAGCGCTCCTGTCATAGACTGGCCACTGGACTTTCACTCAGTTAAAGACGAGCAAAGTTAGGGGTCTACCTCTACTAACAATAACACGGCTGCGTGCTGTTAAAGCAGTTGGTGGCTAAGTGAGAACTAATAAATAACGGTATGTCCTGCCTGTTGCAGTGGAATGCGATAGCGGGGGGAGCGGGTAGAGTCGACAGCACTCGGGAGACTTCAATTACATTACCCAAAGGTCAAGAATCACAGCCCCAGTTTACAGCTTCAGTATACCAGCATCATTTTTTAAAATGAGATCCCCTGTACTACAAGAAACACCAGAATGAGCTAGTCAAGAGGATTTCTGCTTTCTACTGCGAGTACCTCCAAATCCGGGCCATAATGTCACTTGTTTCAAACAGTCCTTTGTGTTTGAACCTATAAGGATATAGAATTACAATAGAGTCAAGTATAGTCAAGTATAATTTTGACTGAAGCATTGAAAATATGCTACTTGCTTTAGTTAATTGACAGATTTTTTTTAAAGTAATATTTGCCTAATTCAAAGTATTTCCCTTCATGAATATTTAAAAACCCAATAAAATACACACAATAAAATACAAAAAAACCCCATACACAGTGATAGGCCTGATTCCTTAGTTCTGAGTCTAGTCCTAAATCACAATACTTTAAAGAAAATCATTAAATACTTGGTTTATTTTATATACAAACTCTGTTCTTTTGTATTTTTCATTTCTATGTGTAGGTTTTTCTGTGTTTGAAGAGCTCAGAGCATGTTTCCTAAAACATCTAGTGATTTTCTGCTCCCTCCTCAAATCATGATTTCAGAAACTAAGATTTTTTTTTTTTTTTAAGCTGCAAGACTTACAAAAAAATGACAATAATTAGCAACTCTGTTAGAAATTAAATGCAAATTTTCAATGATCTTTCAAAAACTTGTGCTAGGTCATCTATATGCACCACAGGCACAACGGTGTAAGTTTTACACTCTATTGTAAGGTTTCAAATAGAACAGGTAGACTGTAAAGATAATACAAGAGAACAGAATGATGCACACCCAGTCATACCTGGAAGTGACTGCACTTTAAACAGACCAATGATAAAGCAAGCATTTATAAAGTTATTCATTCAGTTCTGCTCTGTACTGCTCTAATAAACCAGATAAATAACATAAACATCATCTCTGAAAGGAAAAAATATTGGAAAATAGTGAAAATTCTTTTTTTGTCTCACATTTGTCACCTTGAAATCTGAGAAAACCCAATAAACAGAAACATGCAGCTAATTTTAACAGAAAAAAATGAAAGACACAATGCATAGGATCACTGCCTTATTAATACTTGGAAGATGGTGATTTGATTATACCTGTTATCTCTGGTTTTGTAACGTCTTTTGTCTACATAGAGCTGTGCTTTTTTTTTAACTTATTATTCTTTCTTGTAGATGTTTAAAATACATTTATCATCTATCATATTACATCTGGGTGTCTGGTTTCAGGTTCTCATATTCTGGTATGGCTCCCATCCGTCTCGTATTGCAAAGTCATGTGAAGACTTTAAATTCTTTGTATACCACATTCTGCTCAGGGGTCGGTTTCAATAGCAGCAAATAAGATCATATTCTCAAAGCCATAAAACTATTTCTTTTTAAACTGTCAACTAAAATACGTCAGTAAGTTGGAACCTCAAACTTAAATTGCTCATAACGTTAAAGAAGTTTTTATCAGAAAAGATAATCATTCACTGACAAAGAGATATGATCAATGTAAACTTAAATAGTGACATATTTGTAGGTATCTTTGAAAGGCTATCTTGTTCTCATGATCTTCAGAAATTCCCTCATAATGCAAATAGAACTGAAAGCCTAATGCAAATGATTTCCTGCAAATGTTTGCTTACACTTTTTAATGAAATTGCTTCATTGCTGCTTGTTCCTTGTTTCTGTTCTCTACCTACAGGTATTCAGATAAAATATGTATTTATGTTTGAAGATACAATGGGACTAAATGCATCCGGGCTTACCTCTGCTTTCTTTTCCTGTATAAATTTGATTAAACTGCATAGATTCCTTGCAGTCATCGAACTCCCAAGGATAGCGGTGGGCCCTTTCCCACAGAAGTAGGAAGAGGGTGCCAAAGTGCTTTACATCCCAACCTTAGTTTTCTGTAAAGTGAGGACAACTTTAGAGGAGTAAGATATTCAAGACAGCAAAGTGTTGTCACTTCAATAGCCAGGCTTGTATAGGAAATTGAAGATGTATGGATACATCTCTGCATTGTGAGTTGGGTTTCTCTCAGCTCTAACAGCCAGGTGTCTCAACTAAACTGTGACAAAAAATCATGCTGAATTCTCATCTTCAGCCAGTTCAGATTCTACAGGGCTGGTTTCTATTATCTGGCTGGCTTGCATTCAAATCCGCCTCACCTAGAGAGAGAGGAGCTCTGGGGCTATGCTCTACAATTCACTAGCTACAGTTGCTGTTACTGGGTGGTGGGTCTTCTCTCTCCCCCCACAACCCTTCCACAACTAAGAGTCTTTCAACCGGTTCTGACCAAGGTTTTATTGGCAGTTTGTTGGGTCTATTTTCTTCCCAAAGCAGAGATGTCATGATATAGTTCATGGATAAACCCCAGTCTCTTATATAGATGAATCCTGAAATGACACATAATGAAATGCAGATTCAAGATCCCTTGTTAATTACACAGGGATAGTTTACTCCGTACAACAGAATTTCAGCAAAAAAGACTATGGCTCTATATAGGATGTAAACACAGGAAAACACACCAAGGAATGCACAGACTGCTTTCTGTTAGTGGCTAGAGAGGACCCAGTCCAAAGGCACAGGATCAGCCCATTTCTTAGACCTCAGACTCATGGGTTGTACTGCGTGCTAAATGAGACACGGTTGCTCATTACTATTGTTAGAAGTGATATGCTTGACATGAACTCTAAAAATAAGGAAATCCAGAACTCTAACCCTTTGCCCAGGTTTTCTGTGATAACTGGCCATTTTCACTTGTGATTCCAAAAGTGGAATAAACAGTATAATTATGAAATAGGAATCGAGTTGCGAGAACATTGGAATGGGGATTAAAAATCTAATTAATCATGAAAAATTGAAAAAGTCATCCAAACAAATCAGAACACAATTTAATTACAACAAAGGTGTTCACATATGAAGGAATAGTCATCTCTCTGAATGCAGATAGCCATTTAGCAGGAAAGTCTTAGGAAAATTTGGGGATTACAATCAGAATATGAACAAGGGGCACAACATACAAGGTATCTGTTCCTTTTAATCACTATGGGCAAGCTCAAACCAGAATACCACCCCCATTCAGGTCATTACACTTGAAGAAAGATGTGGAGAATCTAGCAGCTGGCAAAAGTGTAATCAGAGATCACGAGAACACAAGAAAAGTTGGGAAGAAGTGAGGTCATTTAGAAGATTGAGGAGGAAAACAGCAGTCTTTGCAAAGAAAGGCTGCCTCAGAAAGGGTGGGATTTGTTTGTTCTTGGCAGTGATAGAGGCTTAAAGTGCTGCGGTAGAGGTGGAGGTTAGACATCAGAAAAGTTTTCATTTAAGCTAGTAAACCCCTGGAACAGACTGCCTAGGCAGAGTGGGGAGCGTCTACTGCTGGTAGTCTTCAGGAAAAGGTAAAACAGGGGCCTGAACAGATGCAGGTAGAGCTGATGCTGCCTTAGGACAGGGGTCCCCCTTGGTCTTACACTCCATGATTGTCCTTCCACAATCTTTTCAGTGAAGTTTCACTGCACTTCTTCCCTGGCCTCACTCCTCCTTACCTCTGTATTTAGCTTTCAGCTCATTCCTAGAGCCTTGGCCAATCTTACACTCAAGAAATCACACAGAACGATAGAATGAGCTGGTGTCATCCTCCTATTCTGCATGTATATTATTATCTTCTTTCACTTGCATCTTCCTTGTATATTAGGGAATGTGTTCATGTATGTATGCGCATCTGTACTTTTTAAACAAAAGGGTCTCCCATTCCTGATCAGCCTTGAAGTGCTACTAAAATAAGTATGTTTGGTAACACACGCTCGTTAGTCAAGTTGCATCAGTACGTCTCACAATGCCGTTTCAGATTTATGATGCAGTTGGTAATAGCTAAGATTGTACAGTATACAGAGGTGATACATTTCTTTCTAAAATAAAAGTATGAGTAAATATCAAATAGCAACTTACATACATTATGTCATCAGTTTTGAAGAGGAAATGACTCCACAGATTAATGAGGAATTCTGCCTAGAAGTCAAAGGTATGATATAGTCTTACATTATTAAACAAGAGCTAGATATGATCTAACCTACTTCAAACAGCCCAGCCTTTAATAGAAAGAAGAGAAAAAAGCAGAGTACCAGGAGTCCATATTTATCTCTGGTGTAATGGCAACAAAGCCAGCAAAATTCCTTGAAGTTCAGTGTGCCTCAGAGTGCCACATGGCAAATAACGCAGGTCATCCTGTAAGCTGCAAGGTATGATGGATGGAAAAAGCAATGCCTTTTTCCGTTCCTATTTAGGAAACATTATACTAAGAAATACGATACTGCAGGATTGTATCTCAAAAAATGTTTATTATTATGTAACAAATGATGTATCAATTCACTAAACAAATTACAAATCCAAATAGGAACACACTTCAGGAAGTCCTCTGGAGTGAAGAAATCACGAAGTTTCCTAGGAAATTTGATTATTTATATGCTGCATATACTAAACATAATTACACTGTAAATAATATACAAGTAAACACTAAGTTTTATATAAAACTTCCTTGAAAAGTAGTCAGGAATTAAAAAGGCTATACTTTTATCTGTTCAGAATCCTAAAATTAGGAGATCATTCATCCATCTGATCGAGTCAGACTTATTATATTAATCCCCAGACTAGAGATAGCGAGTCCCTTATCCTTAGTGCTGACACCAAACACACAGTGTTCCCAGACCCCCCTGAAGGTACATTCTAAATAGATGGACATTAATAGTGAGTGGGAACAGAGCACATAAATACCTTTTAAAAAATTAATAAACCTGGATTTCTTTGGACATATGAGCAATGAGAAGAAATCACCTAGCATCTTGTTAGAAAATGCATGTAAGTATTTCTCAGTCATAGTCTGCTTCTGGCTTTACACTCCATGACAAGGCCACTATTTACTTGTGATGATGAGGGGTCTCTACTCTGGCCAAAGTTGTCAGCAACTGACATCACTTCACATTTAGCAGTTTCAGACACTCTCTTCTGTATCTCTAACCCAAGTTCTGCTCTTCCAGAAGAACAAGACACTTGCCAGCAAATTGAGAACTGAGCAGTCCCAGGGAAGGGGCACTAAAGGAGCTGTTAATTTCCCCACTATTTCCAGCACAGGTCTGTGTCACCCTATTTGCATCATGCATCATTCATCTGCTGTGATGAAATGCAACCCCGTGTTTTAAAAAAAGATCTTCGTAACAGTGAGGATACTATATCTTTGTGAGAAGTGTTTCACATATTTTCCATGGGCACAAACTGCTCCTGCTTCTATTTAAATCTCTGTAGCCCTCTTTGCAGGACATTATTCACTTCAGGAAGCTCATTCAGAAGGTGCTTAGCATAAGAGGAGGAAAAGCCAGCATGGCAGCAGACGGCAACATGGCTCCTGAGGAAAAGCCGAGCACTACTCCTGCGAAAAGAGCTGTCCACAAGATCCGAATGGCTAGCCTAGTCTTCAGCTTGGCACGAGGTTGGCAGCAGTGGGCATCTGACCACCACGTAAAGCAAGCCCAGGAGCCCCCTGGATGGGCCCCCCATGCAGAAGACTCATCAACTCAGCCTGTACAAGAAGTACCTTTTGAAAAATGGTCAATTCTATCTGTCAAGGGGGACCAAGGAAAAGATGATGAAAAATCCTCAGCAAAGGAATCAATGACAATAAGAGATGCTGAAAAAAATGCAAGGGAATCGGAGGAAGCCCTCAAAAAGTTCAGCATCAAAAGCAAAGAGGTGACCAAAACAGTTGTAAGCAAAGCCTATGAACGAGGAGGTGATGTTAGCCTCCTCAGCGGAAAATATGAGAATAACAACAGCACCTCAGAGATGACCAAGCTCAGAGAAGAATCAAATGCTATTGACAAAATCCTTAGTGGCAAATTATCTCCAACCATAAGGAGAAAGTGTTCAAACATGGTATCAGAGCTGACCAAGGGCTGGCAACAGATGGAACAAGAGGACAAAGAGGGAGCTAAGGACGAACTGCTGCTTAAGTGTCACGATGACAGCCTGGATGCAGAGGACAGTGGCTACGGGGAAGCAGAAGACAAACTTGAGCAAGAAGACAGTGACCGAGAGGTGATGGCTGTGAGGATTAAACGACCTGCACCATCTTTGTAAGTAAAACACCTTTATTACAGTATCACAAATGGTCAGCAGAGCTGGAGACAGGTACAGGTTTCCATGAGGAAGAGGGGGAAACCAAAATTGGTACGAAATGGTCAAAGAGAAACTACTCCTGAAGGGGGAAAAAAAAAATCCAGAAAAACTTTCACTTACCTCTGTGTTTAAGTAGTTAGTCAACAGCATCTGACTATAGCCTTAGGTTTCATGTGCTATACACATAACAGACACAGGAACTTATATTTGGGAAATATTAATTATATTTAATTTTCTGGATTTACCAGTTCATCAAAATCACTACTTACTTCTTAAAGCTTTAGTCCACATTTCATATTAAAATCTTTCACCTCATCAAGAGCCCACAGCCATTTATTTATTTCACCAAATATTAAGTCTAAAGCAATGTAACCAACAAATAATATTTCCAAATACTTATTCATTATTTTGCTTAGTGTAAATTGTACATAATCTTGGGAGCAATTTGCAGAGAAAGTCTGAAATAGACATTGCAGGAATTACCTTTTAAGTACATCTTAAAAAAAGCTGAGTGCACAGCTTCTCTTTCCATGGATTTGGAATTCATCAAGTGAATGGAAACTTTCACAGGAGCTGGGACCCCAAACATACCTTAGAAAGCATCCAGCCTGCCTCAACATCTGCAGGATTGATTTGAATCATACTATATGCTATAAATCATTTCACAAAAAAAAAAAAAAAAAAAAAAAGAACATTTGAATCATCAATAGATTCTTCAAATTCAAGGCCTCTCTATGGGTACACTGTCATGGGGCGGGGGGGCAGGGGGGACAGGGAGTACATTCATTGAATATGTCATGGAAGTAGAAGTTCCTGACACAGACACTTCCTTATGCCCATAAATGGTGTGAAGGAAAAAAGGAAGCCAAATTTGTTACTTACCTACATAGTTATTACAGGTTTTACTTAAAAAATTGAATTAAGTAACCATCAAATTCACAGCATCAGACAGTTTTGAGTAACACTTCTTTCAGTAAGAGGTTCGTGCTTGAAGATTACTATACATCAACAGGTGTATATTAAATTTGGAGCCCAGGTAGTAAAGAAGTAGAGTTCAGCCATAGCCATGCAGTCCTTGGGAAGTCTCCCAGAAGAGCAGAGGAACAGCAGAGGCTGCTAGAAATTCTCTAGTTTCCTTTCCCATAGATCTCTGGCAAAACCATCTTTCCAGAAGATGCCTACAAACAGTTGTGCTGTGGCCAGACTTGACAGCGTGTAGCTGCCAGACCTGTTCCGCACTCTTTTTGTTGGTAAAAGATTAAAAGATCCATAGATCCAATGCTGCAGGATGGGAAACTGTAGGCAGCTATTACAGATGCAACATTCTGTTCGCTCCAGTCCTCTGTTTTACAGACTTGGTAATGTCCTGGAACAAAGACAGCAGAAAGGGTCTGGTTGAGCCTGAACTGTTTCTGTGTAAAACCTCACATCTAGCTGTAAAATTGCCGTGAAGGAGAGCGCAGCCTCTGAGGCCAGGGTGCACTGAGCCGCGGCTGAGGCTCAGCACACGCGCTGCCCGCTGGCTTCGCTGGGCAGGGAGGAGAGCTGGAGGCATAACTTAACCCGAGGCAGGGTTCCAGGGTCCATCGGAGCTCGTCTGACCGAGCCCGCAGGGAGGGAAGAGGCTGGCACAGGACAGAGGCTCCTACCACGGGCCATCCCACGGTGGGGTCCAAGTCTCCACTGCTTCTACTCTGCATCCATCACCTGCACATACGCAACACGAGTGCGAGGCAATTTGAGATGAGAAGGCAGAGTTTTCACCCACCCAATTAGCCTGTGTGTAAAGGACTAGCAAGGTGGCAGGAATCGGGGGATCAGGGACAGTATCTTCACACCATATCCATTTCAGAAATGAAAAACTGGGACTAGCGCTGATGAAAATGACAAAAGACATGGTGATCCCCCTGCAGACAGGCAGGCAGGCTGTACCATTCCCACTGCCCGGTTTTACACCTCACTACTAACGAGAATTTGCCATGACCAGCATTAGGCTACATCTAACGTAGTAATGGATTTCAACCATACGGTACTCTCTAGCACAGCTATCTGAACACACACAGGTATTTTAACTATTCAGATTGGGATTTAGAATGACGCTTTGCTGTACAGCTGACAAGTCATCTCCCACAAGGAGTAAATTGTTAACAGGCAAACTGACAAAAGCTCTCCAGTAATGTAGAGCTTGAAAGTTTGTGGCCCCTGCTTTTGGGAGAGACCACGTGCACTGTCCTTTGGCAGAAGTTAGGACCTCAAAACAAAGATTGCACACATACAGTGGGGAAAGAGGACAGGTTTGCAGCAGATATTATCTGTAAATAACTTCAATTAAAACAAATTGCTCCCTTTAAAATGCTATAGTAGAAACAAAATAGCTCTCTGTTAAACTTTACATATATTTTCCCTTTATGTCTAATTTTAATGCTGCTACCTAGAAAAAGCCAATTCACCATATTTATTGAGGGCAAATGATTGAAATAACACCCTCTACGTTACTTTCAGCTGTCTCTTTCACTGAAATCTGACAGAAAAGTAATTTTCTGCACTTACAGCGTTGTTATCAGGACTGGATTTTTAACTACTCATTTTTTTCAATTTATTTTACAATCTCAGAATGCCTTATTTCAGCCTGCTACTTTCACAAACTTGTCAGTGTAGCTTAATCTTCTTCTAAAAGGCCATTAAGTACAAGGTTGTTAAAGCAAATCTCCCCTTTTCCTCTCTATATTCCAGGAAGAAAGCATCACTGTCAGTTGTTTTGGTTTTGGTTGGGTTTTTTGTTTTGTATTCGTGTTGTTGTTGGTTTTTTTGTTTGTTTGTTTTTGTTTTTTTTTTCCCTACATAAAGATGATTCATCATTTTCAGCTGCAATATTTCCTGGAATAAGGTTTTTTCTTTAGCAGAGGCACATTAACTCCTCCAGGCCTAGGAAACACTGCTCCTTTCCTGCTTAGGAGCCAAAGGGATGCAACAGTGATATGAAATTAAAAACATTAAAAAGCATCATAGGGAACATGGATGTTGTCCTCTTTAGAAGTTCAGAATGCATTTGGGGTGAACATTCAGGTTAACAGGTTAACTTAATTGATTGCTACAGGTAGAGCACTTCTTACAGTGGGTTAATGCTCACAACGTTCACTTTGGATCCACAATCCATTGTAGAGGTGCTGTACAAACATGAAAAAAATGTGTCTACATGTATGCAGTTTACTGTGTTAACTTGTTAAGCTAAACAATGGGAAAATTGCATATCAGCCATCAGAAATGGTTAAATTAGAAGATGTATTAAAAAAAAAAAGAAAAAAAAAATAAAAGATAGTAAGGTTTTTCCAAACTCGCATGGAGCACAATAAAAGCAAAAGGATAGAGAAGATGGTGTTTTTCTCAACCACTGATAGGACAACTACGATAAGAAAGGTGATAACAGTATTCAGATGGGAAAGAGAATTAAAGGTTTCAGTCAGAAAAGAAGAGAACACTTACTACGCTGTTATATAAAAACAAGCAAGAAAGCCTTTATGCAGTTACACAATCTCACTCACTGGCCTTTTTCCCCCCAACCGGGGGAACTGAAGCTCAGGTGTCATGACCCTTGGAGAGAAGGGGGAGCAGCTGGCTGTGGCTTAGGGATGAGGTCTCTGTGACAGGATCTGCTCATCAGCTCCTCTGAGACTGTTGGTATCACTTCTTCTAAGCAATTTTGATTCACTTAAGGGTTTTTTTCCCCCTCCCTTCACTGATACCTTCCCATGTGAAAAGCTGGAGAAGCAATCAACCTGAGCTTCTGCTGGAGATAGGACAGTGCTGGCACAGGGTCTCTATGGCTTTGGGGAGATCCATAGGTTTCAGGAGACCAAACCCTCTGCCCGCAGTTCCTCTGGGCAATGAAGTCACAATTCAGGGCAAGGGGCAAAGGATCAGAGTTTTCCCTTTCTCTGCATGACAACGGCTTATACACTGGAGGATTTGGTTTATTGTTGGGAAAAAAAATCATCTAACTTTATCCCACTGACATATTTTAATTCCTTCCTGCCAACAGCTATCTGTTAATTACACAGAATAGACACAGAACCAGAGGTACATACACGCTGCCTACTCTCAGGGTGCTCTGCAGTCACACCACAGAAGAAAAGTGCATTTACTGGGCAATGCTACGTGCTCAATTCTTCTGATGCTTTTCACCATATTAATGAGGAAGAGTGTTTTTGAGCTTTTTAAATACAGTTTCTCAATATAGCTAAGCCGGGCTCATGGCAACTCTACAGCTAAAAGCGTGGTCCTGCTCTCCTCCTCCTTCTTCTGTCCCTGGCACTGTCTGTCCTTCTCGCTCTAGCACTACGGTGCTGCCCAGTACCGGCACCTTCTGGTGCACAGACCTGAACTGGGGACTTCTTTATCACTCCTATTCTCTCTTTCAGCAGGCTTAGAAGCAAACAAAGGAGCAGCCAAACAGCAGGGAAAGAAAATTTTCTGCAGGTTTGCAGTCCTCTGTACTGTTTTGCTAACTGCATTTTGGTTCTCCAGTGTTATTGTTAATATTCAGCTGACATTACCAGGGAGGTTTCAGAGCAGCCTTCTAGGGAGTAAAAATATTAGAAAACAAATTACTTTGGCACAGCCACAGTGCAACATACTCCCTAGCCGAGCTCTGCACAGACACAATGACAGGATGTGGACAGCACAAAGACTGGCTCAGACTATCTATAGCTCTTCCACAACATGTGAGACTGGCCACTAGAGAAAAGAGTATTTACAATTTGTCTGCCCGGACTCATCCAGCAATATAATGTTGCTATGCACACACACTCACGTACAAAAAGGAAAAAGAAAAGAAAAAACCCGTAAGACCTCTGAAGGTCTTTCCTTTTCCATTGACCTTGACACAAGTAGCCTTAAGTTTCTTCCAGCCTTGTACCCTGCCAACAGGAACACAAATTCTGGACTTCAATACTTGTTCAAAACCATAATTAACATATCTAAGTAAAGGCAGAGCACTGCACTATATCATATCAGATTTTTATAATTTTTTTTTGTTAAACATCAATACTATTCTAGGGGACAGATTTTTCTGCCTTTTTTTTTTTTTTTTTTTTTTTTTTTAAGCCAAGAATAGCTAAGGACCCAGTCTGTATATTTACAGTCATTGTCATCTCTAACATCAGGGCAAGCAGAAAGTGGGAGATGGGTGACTGACTAAAGATATAGAAAGTGCAGGTAATCGGCAACACACTATTCCTCTCCCTCAGAGAATTAAGTCATTCTGGGCAAAAGTTTGCCAAAATGGACTCAAATCTAGGCTGGAGGGTGTGTAGATGGGGTCAAGCTGTGATCAGTGCATTTGCTTTGGAGTGCTGAGAGGAGCATGGAGGAAGAGCCCCCCGAGGAGCCCACGGGCGGCAGTGAAAACATGCCTGGTGGTGGGCGTCCCGCCGGGAGCACGTGGTAACCCAGCTCCTGGCCGACATCAGTCCTGGAACTGGGTAATTAAATGATGACATGCAAAGCTTAATGTCCTTTTTGTTTCTTTCAGTGCAAGCAGGTTTAACGAAGAAGCACGCACTAAAGCCCAAAGGAAATACAGCCCCGTTAACAGCCTGAAGCACAGGTGGCAAGAATGGGCTGACCAGCACATCGTAACGCAGAAGCTGAACCCCTTCAGCGAGGAATTTGACCACGAGCTGGCCATGTCCACACGCCTGCACAAAGGAGATGAAGGCTACGGCCGTCCGAAGGAAGGAACCAAAACTGCCGAAAGAGCCAAGAGAGCCGAGGCCCATATCCACCGGGAGATTAGAGACATGTGCTTCATCATTGAATCAATGGCTAAGCCACGGCCTGACGGCAAGGTCCAAGTCACTTTTGGGGAACTCTTTGAGAGATACGTTCGTATTTCAGATAAGGTTGTTGGGATTCTCATGAGAGCCAGGAAACACGGGCTGGTGGACTTTGAGGGAGAAATGTTATGGCAAGGAAGGGATGATGATGTCATTATTACCTTACTGAAATAAGCAAGCTACAACAAGAGAAACTTGTTTTGGAAAAACTCTCTCCAGTTCTCCCTTGCTACTAGCGTTTGCATATTTTGAATATAAGATTCCCCCCATTCACCCACATAGAAAAGACATTGAGCATTTTTCTGAATATGTATTTTATAAATACTACATGCTAATGTAAGCATCCTAAATGAATTTTTCTCTGTACCAGGAGGGCTTGCAGGACACTTCAGTTAATTACTACACGAAAAATAGAGAAAAATCTACTGAATATAAAAAACCCATAGCAATACAAATAGCTACAAATGAATTCAAATTTTCACTTGTTTTTTACATTCAAGATCTTCCCAACTATTTAAACTGGGATATCAGGAAAATAAACCATGCCAAGAAGTTGAATGACAGACCAAGATTTTGATCTGTGAAAGTGATCTTGTGCATATTTACTGATTAGTTTATTTAAATGTATGTAAAAATAGGCTTATTTGAACACAATCAAAGATACCACATTTGTTCCCTTTACAAACTGGATATGCAAATACTACTGCAGTATTATCTTGTGGCAACTATTGATGCAACATTCTCTTACCTACCATATACAAACTAAGACAAAATCCTTCTTTTTATAAATGAGGTTTTATATTTAATGTATTTATGTAACTAATTTATTAGATATTTTGATATTTAGGGTTATGGATGTTGGAGAGAATACACCCAATAAAATGCAATGCACAAAAAAATTTTGAATAGATAGCCACATAGAAAATACCTCCCATGCAATGTTGTGCAATGTATCATCTGATTATCTATGTAAGTACAGATTGTATAAATACGGGGGAAACTAATGAGTACCATATAAAAACCAGTCAGGCACTTGTATTATCGTGGGTAGTAAAAAAGTGACCACAATCAGCATCTTCCATTGAAATGTACCTCAGTGAGAAAAGATACAGAAACAGTGTTCATAACTAAAATCAACCAACTTTAAGGAAAATGGTGTTTCACATTACACAGAAACACTGGCTTAATCTCAAAGCATTTGCTGGTCAAACCATTCTGATATCACTGAAGTCCAGGCGATGCTGAAGAGGAGTAAACGTTAATGAACTAAAACAACTAGGTCTTAAAATTGGTTGTATTATGCACAAATCTGAGACCTCGGTAAGGTCTATAATGTTTATTGGATTATATAGATAGTTTTTTCTAAACGACTACTGTAAAAATAGCTATACTGGTAAAAATGAACTAGACGTGAAAAGCACTGTGTCAGAGCAAGATGCCTGGGCAAGTAATTTGCATAACAAAAAAGAAATGCTCTTTTTCCCCCCTAAAATTCTTTCAAACTGAAAGATCAAATATCTTCTTACAGAAGAAAAGGTGTATGAACATCTTGTCTCTTTGATAAAACAAGTATTGCTAACTTATTATGAGAGTACAGGGACTCCACTTTAAAGCTCCAGTTAACACATAAATCAAGTATTTTATAAGCTAGTGATACAAGAACTGATTACTGTATCTATTGTAAGTTTACGTTGTAAGCCTGTAAACCATTAATATTTTAGGCACAGTTCTCTGTTGTGAATCTAAGGAAGAAAAATAATTATAAGATGGATTTAGTGGAACTTATTTAATGTTTTCTTGAAATTTCTCAGACTACTCATGTTGACCTGCAAAACAGACCTCTAAGTGCAATACTTATATATCAGAATATTTACCTATGCATTCTTTCTTTATTCTTTACATCTTAATATAATGACCTTCAGAACTGTCTAAATTGTCTTGAGGAAATTTGGTTGTCAAAGGAATACACAAACTGTAAATAAAACCATTCATTGATTTACTACTTTGGTTATGCCACACACTAGAGAAGAAATACACGTGTGTATTCTGTGAACTAAAACAACAATAAGTTGTTTCAAAATATAAGTACATTCTCCTGTTCACAGGCAGTTAAACTATTTCCCTGTGAAGGTTTCCCTGTCCAAAGCTCCAGACCAAAATAACAGAGTACATGGAAATGAAACTGTTCTTACACAAAATACCTGTACAAAGAATACATATTTCTGCTCGCGAGAACTCTCACCCCACCACAGGACAACACAGCAGAGACACAGTTCACCAGAGATTCCACCATCTCGCCCATCCCAGTTTTATATTCACATGTGACTAAAAGCCCAAGAGAACACCTCGTTATCACATGAGGAATCATATACACCTACCGGCATTCAGTGACCTGAGTATTTTTGTACTGAAACACTCAAACCATAGTATAGCACCAAGAGATATGTTTCAGTATCATACATGCTTGAAACATGTAACAAGAGCTTGTGCTTTGATATGATAGCTATGCCATCTATGACTTTATCTTCAGGGAAACCTCTGGAATACAACTAGGCATAGAGAGCTATGTACTGCTGAAGCAGAGTTCAAAAAAACCCTTATTGGCTTAGGTTTTGAGCCAACAAATTAGCCTGTAGAAACTGCAGAGTAAATTAAGTTTTTTTACTTCTTCCTACCTGCTTGATAGGAACATGGAAGTTGGAGTACTGCTTCTACTTTATCTTCTACTGAAGCACTGCTTCTAACGAAATCCTTACACGAGGCAGGCAGCAATTGTTGCCAATAAATTTCATGCCCAAGAGCCATCTCTGCCTCATTGCGTGTCTACTGACAAAAGCAGGCTGGGCTGACTGGATCACAAGCAGATTTGGGTCCGGCATTTTACTGCTCTTGCCTCATACGATAGAGGACTGACTACTGCCAGCACTTGCAGCCGTCTTCCTCCAGGTTCATTAGAGCAAGTTAAGCATTTACTTAGGGGGCAGCAATTGCTCCTGACCCAGTCTTGATGTCTAAAATTGAGGCATACTTGCAACTAAGCTAATGCTGAGATTCATAAAAGTTTCATCCACCTGAATGTTTATGAGTAACAATTTATTGACATTTGACTTCTCTGCAGGCTCCTGCAAGCTCATCAGGTCATCGTGGACATACCTCTACTTTAATAGTTTCATATAACCATATACTAATACTGGGGGCAAGAGAGACAAGGACAGACCTAAGCTGCAGGGCAAACCTCTCAGCAGAACTGTAACTCAGCGCCAGAGGAGATGGAGAAACTTCCCGTCTTCTCTTTTATGGAACGTAGCAGAGAACTGAACTTCTGTAACTGTTACCCAAACACTTGCAGCAACAGAAGAGTGGCACTCCGCTTCTTGAACCTCAACATTTCATGTTTTCTTGCGTATTGACCGGATACATGTGCATTTATACTTACCATATATAGGTTAAAAACAAGATTATTGGTTTAGAGAAAGGTAACATTAGATCAGTTGAAGGAAAAAAAAAACCTAGCCTTGAAGTTCCCAAGTCCTTTTCAAATCTCTCCTGTATTTACAAGGTTTTTGTAAGAGAAACATTAAATACTGATATAATTTAGGATGTATGGAAGTGTTTCATGTATGTTAATTTTTTTTTTTTTTTACATAAAGATGATAATTTTATCCATGCAAAATAAGTGGAGAAAATAAATCTGAGTTCATTAAAAACAAGTGAACAAAATATTCTATAAATTATCCAGTCTAACTCTCCTACTATATTGTAACCGTTACATTCCTGTGAAACTAGCATGACCTCTGCCAAATTTAAATATTCTACTTAAATACAAAGTCGTAAAGTGAAAAAGGTCAGAAACTTCTTGATTCAAGCAGTCTTCACAGATTTCAAGACCTGCTTTTCCATTTTTGACTTACTTCAAAAATAAAACCCTTAAACCTTCAGATAAAGAGTGAGCAACACTAAGTTACTCTCATGGTAGCTTACAGTTGCACATTGTTTTCTTAAATACTGTATTCACCCACAGTATGTTTTATTTTAAACATTTCCTTCTGATAAATAACACAACTCCCTCATTTTCCTGTCTGAGACTTTGTTGCTCTTGCAAGGTTGTGTAGTTTGCTAGAAAAGCAAAGTTCCTTGGTATTGAAAAGCCCACCTCTTCTTCTGTAGGAACTGTGAGGTACATTTTCTATATTCTGAATGTAGCTTTTATGTTTAAATGACAACATGGAATTTTTATCAGAAGAAATATATTTGACTGTCACACCTTCGTATTTTTTCAAGTCTTACAACAGTTGCTGCAGTGGCTTGAAGTGAGTGGATGGTTCACTGGATGTGTATCCCACCCACTGGAAATCAACTCCCTCCTCCATGGCAGTAATTCCTTCTTTAAAACGTTTCTGCGCAGCCAGGGTTCAGTATTACAGCTCATTTTTAGAGCAAGGAAAGGCTACTGAAATAAAATTATCTGCAGAGGAAAGCATAACATTTGCGGTGACATGTTCAATCGTCATTGCTCACAGAACAAATCCTGGCAAGCCCTGTTGCCACAGCTACTTCAGCTGCTATGGGGACACTGCACCGCGCCGCCATCTTGGCCAGCCCAGGCCCGCTGAAAGCAGCGTGGTGTTCAACAGCAGCTAGCAGCGGAACTACGGCAACAGAAGCTCAACAAGGATGACAAAGCTTGTCAGAGGAGCAGGAGGAACAGAAAGCAGTGCTCAAATTGAGCCAGTATAGGTGATGCCGCAGCAGGACCGCTTCGGTTTGTGCACGCTACAGGAAGCGTACACCACTCCCTCAGCTGGACTCTGCTCCAGCACCACAGTGTAGCTCTATCTCAAACTGCAGTAGCATCTACCCTAAGGGGAGAAAGACTAGAGGTTTGCTCCTTCAAGTGAGTGCTCTGTTGCTGGGACAATACAAAACACCCTGGTGATGCGTTCATTTACAAAGGAAGGACATACAAGTGAGATTTAAGATTCAAATCTTGAATTAGGAATACTGGGGAGTATCCAAATCAAGATTATTTTTTAATTTGAAATTGAATGAGTAGGAAATGTTTTTACCCCTCTGCAAAGACTGGATTTCATGCAGACATGCTAACTCCTGTAACAAAAAGTTACATCTAATGTAACATCTATATATACATCTAATATATGTATGTGAGCAGGAGAACACAAGCACAAGTCATACATGAGAACATAATTAACATAAACAGGATTTAGTGCAGAAAGATGATGTGGTAAGAATCCCAGGTATCCAAGTAAAACATCAAGTGAATACATTTGAGTACTGTATGCTGAGACACAGCCTTCTGGCACCAAACCCTTTCAAAATGTAGCTCATAAAGCCTTCAGCATATGTCAAACGCCAACTCTTTGCAATCACAGAAACAAACCCTACCAGGAAAGGTGGAAAGGAATTATACTGCTGAAAATCCATATTGGATTGAAGGCAGGAGGTACATCAAGACAGTGCCTTTGATCTCATCTACACAATCTTTCGTACGTGTCATACGGAACTTAACCGCACCTTTGGTTAACAAAAGTCAGCATCTTTCATAAGTAGACATGCATTACTCTGTAGATGCTTTACACACTTAGTCACATCACTAAGTGTTATCAGTCATTTATACTTTAACTCCAATGTCTTTCTGTTCCTTAACTAATTTACTATTTATACAAGTGTGATTGCTTATTATACTGCTCTTGATTTCCACTCCCCGCCCCACCATGTGCCTTTCCAAGACTGCTCCAATACTCAGAGACATTCAGCTACTGAAGATTTTCTGTACTTTAATTCTTCAAAGTATAATTCTTAATAAAAAATTCTTCACAGTAGCATTTAAAATCTAAAATAGGCTTTATTTGCAATATGAGTTTAGGATAGAGACTAAACACTTGAATTAATAGGATTTGTCAGCAAGGATAATCTGAGACACACACCCCCCCCCTTTTCTTTTTCCTTGAAAATGGCTGAAGACAGTGTATTTCACTCTCACCACTTCCCACTGGGCTTTCAAAAACAAAAAAAATCCCCAAATGGATGAGCAAATGCATCCTATATATTCAAGTTATTAAATGAACAGCATAATCTGCATTTGTGATTCTAAGGGAACTCCAACTTCTAAATAAACTCCAACTCAAGATTATTTTTACATATATTTAGATTTATTTGCTATACATCACTGTGACCTTATAGTACTTAAAATCCATTACAGGATTTTTTTTTTTTGTTGATGTAATAATCAGTCTTAACTCCACAAAGACAATAATACTGCTGTGGAAGACCAAAGGGGAGAAAAGCCATTTCAATTTATTTACAGTTCCTTATTTTGTAAACATTTAGTCTACACATTTGTACTAAGTTCTAATAAGGATAAAGAGCTATACATAGAGACAGGAAACAAAGCCCTGTATTTCTATTCATATTGAGCATTAGCATGTTATAGATGAAATATCTGCCCTTTCTCATTACCATAGCAGTAAGCTGTCTTCAAATAAGTTTTTAAAACTTTCCAGAGATGTAAATATTTTGAAGTAATATACAACTACATCTACTTAAGCCAACCCATTTGGCTTTTATTCCATTTCTAGAATAATTTAAAGTGCTATAAGCAACCCGTCAATCAACACTTTTTCTATAATAACAAAACTACTTTAAACATTAATTTACAAGATAATATACAATGTTCATCTGAAATAGCTGAAATCTCAGCACAAAGTCAGTCACTGTCACACTTAACAGCATTTTTTTTTTAGTTTTTTTTGTTTGCTTCTTTGTTTGTTTTGTTTTTGCAGAACATAGAATAAAAGCTTTGAAACAAACAGTTTTGTTGAGCTGTTATTGCCACAATGGCTTATCAATTTTCCTACAAAAGTGGACAAGAGCTACTGGAACTGTATTCTAGCCTGTCATTTATTTTTTGAGGTCACATGACAGTAAGTTTGCATATTCCACGAGTCTACTGAATTACAATATTGTCTACGTATAATACATTATCTCATTTTAATCAGAGCTGGTGCTAACTGTAAATTTACAACATAGACCCACTCAAAAACATCACAACTATTTTTTCTTTGGACAGGAATAAGCTATATTCTTGGAGTTGATGTGCTACACGGCTACAACAGTATAACAGTATATATCTGACACTTTATGTTGAAGAAAGATGCATCTGTTTCTGTATTTTTAATGCCCTACTATAGCTACAAATTTTCGACCAAGTTTTGCTTTCTTTCGCCTTTTAATTTTGTGGAACTATCATATTCTTACATTCCCTTGTTATCTTGTAATTCTTTGCCACGTAGCTCAATATTGTCAGTGTTTGTCCCAAACCTGCAGATCATTAACAGCATGTGCAAACAACTCTTTAATACAATCAGCATGCAGCTAGAACATGTATTAGCTGACTTTTTTTCTAAATATGAACAATAAACAAGACAAGTGGCACTGTTGACTTTGGATATCTCCTAACTTCACCGTATGTGTACAGGTATGTGCTAAGGAGGAATGCTAGGTTTCTCATCTATTTGTGGCACCATATGAATTAACCCATCATTGGTCCGGACCAATCTCTGCAGTACTGCTGCCAAATACCCACACGCAGCTTTCTTCTTCCAGAGGTTCACAGAGGGCAACTTCATTCATAGACAATCTGAATACAAAAATAATAACCTATATTCAGTGAAGCAGCCCCCTAGCAGGATTGCAGAAAGATGTGTGTGGGGAACTTGGGAGGCAACTGTAACAACGATAAGAAAATTCTGTAGGCTGCAAGGGTCAAAGTAATGTTAATTTTTAGTCTACATGGTCTACATTTTGTAAAAGTGTCTACAGTTTAGAAAACGTAGGACAGTATATTACAGATATGAGAGCATAAAAAAAAAAAAAGTCTGCTATTTCAAAGTAATAACTAGATGGCCACTCTGAAAATTTACAAAAAAATCAGAAAGGTAAAATGGTGCATTATATTGCTCCTAGGGATTTTAGAGCTGCACTGATTCATGTCAGGTTTGGGACAATACCCTATAGAAATCATTAAATACTCATTCAAAAGCCCAAATTTCTATGTCTTGAATAATGAAGTCTTCTCGCTTAGAAAGTGTATGATTTCCAAATGTTTTACATGAATGACTTCTTCCATGGTAGAGATCACCGTCGAGCCAAAGAGCAAACTCCCCTCTGCAAGACAGACAAAATATTAAAGCAAAAGACTGAGGGAGTAAGCATTAAACTTAAAGTATTTTTCATTCAGAATTCAGGAATGAGGAGAAATTCTAGAATTTTTTTTTTTTTTTTTTACACAAGTACCTCAAAGTTGTTGATAAAGCTGCAAAGATTTTGGTGGTGGTTTTTTTTTTTTTTTTACTATTATTGATTTGGGAATATCCCTCTTTCAAATATTCTGAAATAAAAATCTAACCAGAATTGCTGAAGTTTTCAGACCCCCCCATTTGAATTAAGAAAAAGGCACATGACAGTACATTTATATGAGAGGATAATGCTGATGATGAATAAGGAAAACCTCCCAGAAGTTTATACACTTGCATGAGGGAAAAAAGTGGGTGAGACAATGCATAATTTTTGAAGACACTGGCACGTCTTGTGATGGTACAGTTTCAATTCAAGCCTCTTCTAATTACACATAATTTTCACATTTACATACCTTCAGAAACACAGTATCTTGTGTCCACTCTGAATATACCAGACACACATGCAAGTAGAGCATTCAAGGCATCATAACCTTGCAGGGCTGAAACCTGATGCCACACTACACTGAAGACAAACCTCCTGTTTTCTCAGTATAGGAAGCTAAATGTCTGACATACTAAATCTTTCTTGGCTGGTAACTGTTGTCCTGAGCTATCAAACTGCAGTCAAGTCCAAATTTTCTTTTCAAAGGTGTGCAGACATACATTTAACAGACTCCAATGACAAAAAGAAATTATAACTTACCCTCCTCCACCAAAAGCAAGGGAGTCCATGTCTCCTTTAATGAAGAACATGTTGTCTCCTGTCCATTTGAAAACCTATTTAAAAAAAAAAAAAAAAAAAAAGGAAAATCAAACCAGACTAATAAATTAAAATATCTGAATGGTTTTGTTTGGGTGGAAGGGAAACCAAACATCAGTAAAGACAGACTATGGGTGCCTAGAGGCCAATTTAATGATGTTACCAAGTTTACACAGAAAATTCAGGGAACAGATATATACAGACAAAAATTCTCTTACATTTTTATACTATATAAAATAAGACCATGGCAAAACAGGTTGTCCTTGAGCACTGAAACTTCTATGCAGTGAAAAATACAAAAAAAATATGCTTAGGTTAGATGATACACACTTTAAAAATTACATAGTCTGAATTTTCAGACACCTAGCAGAATTTAGAATAGCAGAAAAATCTTCAGTACAATGAAAGAGTCAGGTGGAATACGTTTTCCACTATACAAATGCTAACAATGTACTGTGGATTCACAGATTCTGTGGAAAAACTAGTATGATGACTTTTTTGGGGCCAGCTCCTATAAGTCTTCAGATTATTTACTGTTAGATTTATTCAGTAAGTATCTTAATGCATATGGGGGGGGGGACGACACACATAGACGGGGGAGCAAAAGCATACAAAGTTGTTACTACTTACCTCAAAATCTGGACAAAAGGTGAACATAAATGTCTCTCCAGTGCCATAAAAGCCATCGCTCACTTTAAATGGTTCAGATGCTAGTGCACCAAAAACCTGTAAGTAAAAATATGCAAGAGAAAATAATAAAGAAAAAGTACACAGCATCTGAGAATCTCTAATAATAGTAACTGATAAACAAATCAGGTTGTAAAGGTTGCCAGATTTGGAATTCACTGAAAGATAAGCCTTACGTTGCAACATGGTTCATTTCTGAGTGCATTGATGGAGATACGGTAAGGTGCTTTGACAAAAAGAAGGTAAGAGGACTCTTTCTCAATAAAAAGAGAAGACAGTAAAAAAAAAAAAATCAAAGGGATAAAAACTAAAGTCAGGAAACTCTCAGAAGCAATACACGTTTTTAAAATTTCAGATCAAAAGGTTCTGCTCCTTCATACGCAACTCCTCTTCCACTTCAACTAGGCTATTTTCAGTGAGTTCCTAGCTGTAACTGTATTTTTCATGTAATTTATTCATTTCAATACAAGTAACAGGTAAGCACTGGTCACCCTGTCTTACCACAGAGAGAGATTTTAATTAAGCCTTTGCTGAGGAGTAAAAGTATTTATAATATTCAGTAAAATGAACATTACTGCAGTAGTTGAAAAGGTCTAAGGACTGATTATTGGATTTTTAAATCTGATTAAAATAGTATCGATTTCTTAGAAACTAGAATAACTAGGAAAAAAAACCCCTGCATAACTATGCAAAACTAACTACATCCCATTAAGTACAACCTTCCCTAAATCAGTGTTTCTGTTGCTAGTCCAAAGCTTGTTTCAACATCTGCAAGAGCAAATTCAAGTACTAAAGCACTCCACTAGTACTTTCTCATTTCTCTGTATGAGAAAAAAAAACAAACAAAACCCCCAAAACTAAAATGAAGTTCCTGTGGTTTTGTTTGCATTAAACTGAGTTAGAGAAGCCCAAAACTAGTGAGAGTGAAACATTAAAGCCCGTGTCCTGACTTGGGTTATGTTCAGCATATAACATAGAAACTATTTTCTTCTGCCTGTCCTAAGAAACTCCTTGGGTGTAGGCAGGTTTTCCAAGCATTCTTGTCCACGTTGAGCTCTATAGTAGCTGTTAACAAGTACAAAACTAGGTGAGTATGAAATTAGTATCAGGCACTCAAGGCTTACATACAGCCATCAAGCATCTAATAAAGACTGCCCTAGCTCAATTTTGAGTTACCATTTCAGAACAACCACCATTAGACAAGTCTGTATTTCTCAGGAATTTTATGTGGTCCAGGAAGTGTCTTGTTCAGGAACTACTAATTGAAATAAAAGATAGTAAGCCTGAAAGAAGAGTCATGTAAAGAAATTATGAGCACATTATGAAACAAAACCTCCTGCATACGTAATCTTCTACTGACTGGTTAGGATGAAAAAAAAAAAAAAAAAGCCTGTTTTCTACAGAATAAAAGGGATAATTTTCTTCAAACATCCTGGTAATGCACATCTGACTGTCCTAAGTCTAACAGATCAATCATGCTAATAGCAGATGTTTTGAAATATTTTTTTGTTAAATTCAAGCACTAATCTCTTGCAATAGACTTGTAATAATTTTGAAAAAAGTATACACAACAAACAATTAATTTGATATCAGTAGTACTGCATATTTTAGAAACCACTGTTGAGACCCCATTGGTACAGAGAATAAGAGGGGTAGGACTTATATACTGAACTTCCTTTAAACTTACATAGGCTTCCCTGAATTATTATTACCACTTTTATTGGTTTTTTTTTTTAGAAAAAAATGTCACTACACTGACAAGATACTTTAATCACTCATACTTTGTCTGTCAGTGAAGAGAATTTCCTTTGAGCATACATGTGACCAGTACCTACACTATAAAATCTGATTCACTGCAGGAATTTTTAAACTTACTTGACAAGGTGATGAAGTATTACCGTCAGCTAAAGGTGCTCTCTTTTCAGAGACCTGTATCAGTTTCAAATGCATTGTTAAAGAGTAAATTCAGTCTAAAAGCTTCAAAGTTCCAGTGTCCAATGGAGTTGCAAGTTTCTGTACCTCTGTTTTAATGCAAGCTCACAGAACTAGCCCAATCCTTCTGCACAGACATTTATGTCGTTCAACATACAGGATCAAACACCAGCAAGACATTTCTCTGTTATCCCACAGTCTAAGTGACAAGAACAGGCTAAGAGAGGAAGAAACCACCATTTAGGTTTTGCTTTCTCAGAAATCAGACCAAAGCAGTCCAAAATGAAGGAATTCTTTAAAGAAGAAATGTTTGTTTTCTTGTTACTTTCCATGAGGCTTTTTTGTTTTGACACTTTTTTTTTTTTTTTTCCCTCTGTGTTGTTGGGTTTTTCCCTGTTTGGTGTTTTTTTTTGGTGGGTTTTTGTGGGGATGTTTTTTTTGTTGTTGTTGGGTTTTTTAGGTAGGCTTGAAATGAGTCCCCAGTGGGTGGTTTTAAGACCTACAGCTTTTTATACTTTTCTTTTTTAGCCCATTACTAGTGATGGCCTTGTGGGTCAGGGAAAGTTCAAATGCGAATTGACCAAGTATAACATTCAATACAGGATTGTAGTAAATCATGCTCAGAACATGAAATGATCATATTAAGTCAAAGAGCAGCAAGAACACCTAAAAAAAAAAAAAAAAAGAAAAAAGAGAAGTCCATCTCGATCCTGGCATGAGAGGTGAGGAAGTGGTTATCAGAAAAACAAGGTGGGGGGAGGGGATGAAATTGTTATTCGACATTTGTGGAAAATCAGCTGACTTAAACATAATCACACTCATTTAACCTAGTGCTACAAAGGCATGACACATGTTGTTCTCTTCCTTCTCCCTGCCCCCGCCCCCCCAATTTGTAAAGAACTCAAAATTTACATTATAGATGATGCAGCTAAAACTGCTGTTTGATTTCAGGTTTAAATTAAGAAAGGCAAGAGTTGTCCTATTAGGATACTAACTCCAAAATCATTTTTCTAAAAGTAGGCTTGACTCAGTTAAAATATGTTTTATGTGAGACTCCACAGAGTGATTAAGACTAGAGGATGACATTTTAGATTGATAGTAGTCAGCTATTCTAAGCTGGTGCTTTGGGTATTGCTGAAAAGTCTCTATGAATAAAGGCTGGGAGAGAAATTCTATGCATGTTTTACTTCGTTTTGACGAAAGGCCTTAATTCATTATAAAACCAGGTCTTCCATCAGAATTAAGAATTATTAGTTCATTGTCCTTCAAAGACAACTGACCAAGTATCAAAGCCTTAGATACTAGGTATTTGATTACCCTGATCCTCAAGGTTCTATGAACTGTGTTCTTTAGCAATATAGTGTTCTTTTAGGTGTTCATTTGGTATTTCAGTGTTACAAAAACAATTACCTCCAACCATGACTTCATGCGTATTTTCTGCAACAACAGAATTTAATTTTTACAGGAAAGACAGTATTTCATTTTTACCTGATCTTCTACCCGTTCCACTACCTGTAACTCTTAAGGTTAAAAATTAAAGATGAACAGGTCAGAAATAATGCATAACTGCTGTAGTCTATTCTGTCTATAGCTGGAATTCTGCAGAAACGAGTAGTGTGTGTGTGTGTTATCTTTGCACATATAATCTCTAAAAAGCATAAGTAGTGAGATATTTTTTCCTTCTTGTGATTTCAAGTGTCTAGGGCAGGAGATTAGACTTCAGAAACCCAGGTGTTTTTTCTGCCAAACATTTTGTGACCTTTGACTGTGCTTACTGTATGCAGGTAACTGAACTTAAATAGAGCATCTTTTAGGGTAAAAATCCATACTGAATTCAAATTTTCAAAGTTTGATTCATGAACAGAACAAAACAGGGTGCTGAAATAAAGAAAAGACCATGTTTAAATAAGCATATGAATATTTTTCCAGCAGCTTCACAGCAATGGGAAGCCATTGAACCTTTCCAGTTATTTCTTAATCTATATGTAGTTTCAGACTATCTTCAAACTACCTTTGTCTCTGGATCCTAACTTCTTTTAATGGCTCAAGATATTCTTTGAAGAGCTGCTCTGGTAGCTACATTCAGGTAGCTGTGTCTTAGTTCAGATCAATGCCCTCAGGGCTGACATTACACCTAGTAAGTAAATATAAGTAAAAAATGAAGTAAATATAATACTTCATTAACTATTGACATTCCTCAAGAGGAACTAACCTTCTGCTAAAAAAACCAGAGAGTTGTGCTAATCCTAAACTATCTCAGTTCAACCTCTGCACAGGTATGAACTTTTAACACAACACTTAAATATGTGTTTGTCTCAGATCATCTCAGGGCTGTTATTTGTATACCACTAAAAAGCAAAGTCAGTACATCCTAACTGTATGGAAAACCTTACATGCTTTACTTAAGAGACTCTGAAGCTTGGTTCATAAACAGATACAGGAGTATTTTATTTCTAATTATAGAATAATTTAGGTTATAAAGAACCTCAGATGGTCTCTCATACAGTGCCCTACTCAAAAGGGGACTAATTCTGAAGGTATATTGGGTTGACTCAGTCTTGTCTAGTTAAGCTTTGAGTACCCCCAATAATCAAGATTACAGAACCTCTTTATGTACACGTTCCATACACTTCCATCAACAAATCTGATCTTGAAAGATCACATTGTTGCTATAAGCAACATTAAAAGAATCAGGCTTTACAGCAAAAAGGGAATTTGCTTCCCAACAGTTATTTTAGTCTTTTGAGAAGTGATATCTATAGGGTTTCTCCATGAGATAAGACTCTTGTGGCTAGTTGTTAGGGTGGGTACCTAAAACTCCCAAGTTCTAAGCTCCACGTCTCACACTTTTGCAATGTACTTAATAAAATCTGAAGAACTGACTTAGTAAAAAACTAGACAGTCTTCGGGGTGGTTAACTCCATTAATTTCACTTCTAGACCACCACTTGTTTAGTGACTTACGTTCAGAAATTATGTGTTAATTTCTAAATGGCTGTCAGAGTAGACACCAGAGCTTGGTGTCTTCACTAACAGAAGCGCATACCAGCAGATACACAGACAGTCTGTAACAATTGTAATGTAGACATTTATAGACTTCTTGGGCACCTTTATTAGAGGATCTCCAAAATTGACTACAGCAGGCAGTTCAGGTAGTTTCAGAGTCCAGCTTTCAACTGGACAATGTTCAGCTTTTACACAAATAAAGCTTTAGTTTGTGAAATCTGAGTGTTTTGGCTGGGGGTTTTTACAGCCCTTTAAGTAAAATTGCTAACTGATTTTAAGAAGAAATCAAGATTGGAGATGATTTTGAAAAAAAGAAGAAAAAAAAAAAACAACAGGGTGAGGCTTAGTAGCCTTTAACAAGCCACATTATAAAAAGTTACAAGGTACACTTGCTCCTTACTCAACTTATTGTCAACATCAGATAAAGGCTGTCTTCATAAACATGGACAACAAAGAACAGGGTCTCCAAGGAAGTAGGTTAGGAAATAAATTAACTCTATCTTGAAGGAAAAGTACCTCAACTGAGGACAAGAAAAAAAAAACCACAGTATCTTTCATAAACATAGAACCTATGAAGTGGGCAGAACAAGGAATGGCAAAAAGGACTGAGGAGGTATGCTCAGCAAATGGCAAGAAACTATCTGGTGATAATTCCATCATTCTTCAAAAAGGCTGAAACTCATTTGGGATCTTCTCTGAACTAGTGTCTTGGTTTCAGCCAGGACGGAGCTAGTTTTGTTTTCAGTGACTCCTGTGTTTTGGATTTAGTAAGTAAAAAATGTTGATAGTATGCTGCTGTTGTTGGTTACTGCTGAATGATCAAGGACATTTTGCAGTTTCCCAAGTTTTGCTGCACATTGCGGGTGCAAAAACTTGGGAGGGGTACAGCCAGAAGGCCAGTTAACTTCTTGTTACCTTATTTGCATTCAAGCCTGTTTGTTCAGCTGTTTGGTCCCTCGTGCTCTGTGGAACTTGCTGTTCTGGGATGG
>KL276886.1:1646-13315 GCA_000699545.1 Podiceps cristatus
CCATGGCAGGGGGTGGGACTGGGGGGTCTTCAAGGTCCCTTCCAGCCCAAACCATGCCGTGATTCTGTGATCATCTACCAAAGAGAAAAGATGAACGAGCACAGCTTCTCTAGCGAGACCCTGCTACCACCGAGAGATGGGCTGCGAACAGGGCGAGGCTGTTGCCCTTTGCTCTTTGGCCGCACAAGCTTCTGCTGGAGACAAGCTGAACTCGGGCCCGTGTGAAGCTCACGGTGCAGAACACCGACCGGAGAGACAAGAGTCCCATGAGACAACGATCACCCTGCCCGGGAATCGGCAGCCTACAGGTTTTCTGGAGGGGGCACCCAATGCCTGCTGACGAAGCTGTTCCCTTCCGTAGGGCGTAATTACGGCCTGCGGAGCTGCGGTGGCAGGCAGGAGCACCATCCCCGCAGTCAGAGCTTATTTCAGCCTCGCCAGGCAAGGCTTGCTAGAAACCCGTCATCAGGGAAACGCAAACTTCCTAACAATCACTGCAACCCTACGGGCAGCAAAGCGAGAGACTGGCATACCGTCTTCCAGAGAGGCTCTGCATAAATCAAAATCTGATTATGCTACATTTTCAATGTTAGATTTTCCACAAGATGGTGAAGTACAGAGATACAGAACCTGTTTTGCATTGGTAATAGAAACAAATTATCATAATCCTCCCCAAATCCTGCAATCACTATTTTTTAGATCGAACCTTTCCTGAGGGTTTTAAAATAATATTTTCTTTTTCCATAAGGGCTGTTATTAGACTTAAAAATAACACCTACCCTTGAAAGCTGCAGCCACAACTGAGCATACAACCTGTTACAACACCATAGTGCAGGAGTAAAATATTCCCTTTTTCTACACTCTGCTGGATCAACCCTTTTTGTTAATTTGATGAGCGCTGTAGATGGATCATCACAGCGGCTCTTTTTGAAGTAAGTGCATTTAATCTTTAAAAGAGATTGATTTGAAATTGACCCAGTTTCAAGTGAATAAAAATTGTAACAGTTTCAAATTGACTCAGTTTTGAGCACTCTCAAATCCTATGTTTTACATCTAACCTTTGGATCTGAGAAGCATTTCCATTTTTCGTCAGAGTGGAGGGTGAGGCCACCCAAGGGAACTAATACTTCTCTTTTCAAAGTTTCCACAGTACAGTGTAGTACTTATGCCAAAGCAACACAGAAGTCTTGCTTCCTGAATTACAGAAATGCCATTTTTTTTCTTTTAATTTTAGAAAACATATGTTTTCATATATGTGGATTGTACACTCAGCAGTGACCCACAGACTCCAAAGCTCATCAAGTTCATCTGTTTCTGGACACAGGCAAGGCAGAAGGGCAGGAGGGAAAGGCAAGCTCAGGGCACCTTTGTTCTCCCTCCAGTTCTGACATAGTTCAGGGGCTTACGTAGCTCCTGGCATCAGCTGTAAAATAAAAAAACTAGCGACAGCTTCATCTAGCTTACGCTCTTTTGATACAGCATAGAGCAGCTGCAGAGAAGAGCACTTGGGACATAACATCAATACTTGCTCTGAGATATGGTGGACATTCACCAGGACTGCTCCAGCTGCGACGCTGCTCATCCCATGGGCACGATAAGGCATCAAGTGCAACCAATTCAGGGCACACAGCTTTGAAGGATTAAGGCAGCAGACATCCCTGCTCTCTCGGGTGCCTGGTGAATTACTGCAGAGTCATTACCCAGTAGACAGTGATCATTCACACAGCCAACACACATCACCACATAACCCAGCGTGCACAAAACGCGGCAGCCAGCCAGCAGACATCACCTGCACCTGACCGAGGCATGTTCCGACCAGCACCGGGCGCATGGGAAAGAGGAGCAACCTGCAGGGAGCCCGCGCGGGTCCTGGAAAACCACGTAGCCATAGGGAAGCAGCACTGCAGAGGACTGCTTTTTGCACTGGAGAACCCACTGGAGAGCAGGACCTTTATCGGAAAGGAACCCGAGGTGCTTCTCTTCCTGGCTGGCCACTAGTGCAAGTTTTCCACCTTATCTCTGCCCTTTTTTTTTTTTTTTTTAATCCCTTCTTTTTTTTTTTTTTTTCTTTTCCCTTTTCTCTTCTTCTCCAAATAGTCACCAAAAGGAACTGTTACGGTCGATGTATGCCATCAGCCATACAACTAAACCACAGTGCCTGTAAGCCTGTCTCAATGTCCTTTGGGCAGCGTAGGGCAAAGTGTTCTGTCGTTTTTCACAAGAAAAATGCCGTTGAATGCCAACGAGATCCAGGAGAGGTCTTACACTGTAAGGGTCCCAGCCTCCCAGTCCACCAGCGTGCAGTATCTGTGCTCTCCTGCACATCTGATTAGGTAACACCAGCAGGATAAAAGGTTGTCCAATGGCTGTGAACTATGGCTATGAACAAACCTTACTGATACTAAAATACATATTTTAGTTGATACATATTATCAACTCCTGACAGACGGGGAAGAAACAACTGTATAAAATAATAATAATAAAAAACCCAACAAAAACCAACATAGACCTATTGCCATTTCAAGATGGCATTCACAATTTACCTAAACCCAGTATCACTTCAAGATAAAAAACACCCATAGAAGAAAACAAAAACCAACCAAACAAAACCCAACCAACAAACTAGTTTACATTTGAGACATCTCAAAATCCAACTAAAGGCAAAGGGGAATGGTTTGTTTAAAATGAAATTACAACTTCTAAAAAAGACAAAGAACACACTACTAGCTGCGTGTGAAATATTTAAAATGCAGACTGGGGTTAAATAGTGTTCTCATTTGCTTAAACAGGGCTCTGATTTCAATGGGGTTACAAAAGAACAGGGATTTCAGCATTTATAGAATCAGAGAAAAAGTCAAGTTCAGATTCCTAACAGCGTAAGTCAGTACAGAAATACAACTTCAGCGATGAAGTTATATTAAAAATTCTATTGTAGGCAATTAGGATACCCAACACATTTGTTTAGAGTTTGTTTACATCCTGGAATAATACAGTTTATGTCTTCATATTAGTATGCACCAACACGCTTGCCAAATGAACTCCAGTTACCCATCAATTAATTTCTGTTAACTACTGAGTGATGATAAAGAAGTCAGTGTCTTACACACACTTGAAACAAGCTGCAACCAGATGCACATTGAGCAATTGCAATTTAGCGTAAAGTCTGTAAAGAATCCAAGAATATCTATCCTCAAACTCGTCGTGTTTCAGTCCAGACAGGTTTGGGTTCCATTTCCTTATCACCAGAAATCCAGAGCTAAGACACAAGCTAGAAGTTTTATTTGCAGGCAGCACTGACCACAAACAATTCAGACGAGTCTGACAGGTTGCTATCCCTACATCTGGTAAAAGGCCGCACATTGCACATGCTTAATAACCACAGTGATTTTCTGGTTTAGCAGTGCTGCAAATTAATTTGTGCCAGGTCAAAAACACTTGAAAAGGAACAAGAAAACTCTTTTTAGGTACTTATAATTGGCTAAATAAATACATACCTAAGTCTCTATGCTACTGGTCTGATACTGAGTGAGTGTAGGCACCAAATTCCCGATTTCTATGCTTAGAGTGGAAAAAAGTGGATGCTTCCCAAATTGTGGATACTAGATACAACTTTGTAAGTACACTTAAATATTTATGCTCATTAGTCTGTAACTTTCACTCTCACTACAGAGGTTGAGGTATAGTAATCCTGGAAATGAATAAATACCTAAGTATCTGTGAACACACTAATTCACTCCCAGGCTGACCTACTTCTTTAGTAAATAAGCTTTTTCAAGCCATTTCTCTGTTTAGAGTCCAGGCGTTGGAAATACCTTAAACATACAGTGTTCTCCTTAAACTTTTTTTTTCCCCCCCCAAAATACATGAAGTGTGTGGCATATATTTCTGGAATCTAGGCAGCTTGTGCTACACAGTAATTCAAACATGAATCTCCTCTCTGTCTTTTTTTTTTTTTTTTTTTTTTTTAATTAAATCCTTTAATTAAAAGAAAAATGAAAAGATTCAAGAACCAAAGAGAAAGCAAAACCCACACTAAAGCAAACATAATATTTGACATAAGAAACCCAGCAGAAAATAGATAGCCAACCTGGAATGCGTCAGAGTGTTCCAAAAAGGAGGGAAATCAAGATCTCAAACATCAGAAACTTAATTACCCAAGTACTTCATTAGCATGCTTTCATCTTAACTTTGTTAATCATCAAGCAAACTTGGCAGCAAACTCCCAATACTAAATTGAGGTATGCACTATTACTGCAGTTCATTCAAGGAATAAAATTATCATTAATCTCATCCTTAAATACACATGGCTCCCCACTACCTTGAGTCACATTGTAACCATCACCATTATAAAGTCCCACTCAGTTCAAAAGAGATTTTGGCAATTAGTGGCACAGGGAAGCTATGAAACTCAGTTTAAACTTGAACATCAAAATCATCCCTGGTGGATAACACACTCATTGTACAAGGTTTCTTTGCGCTTTCAAATTTGCTAACACATAAAGGGGAAAAAAAAAAAATCTACCACATACATGCACAGAACTATGTTTATGCCTGAAAAAGAAAAATTCAACCCATCTTCTCCCAAACTCCCCCTGCCCCCAGCAAGGCATCCTGCTTCCCGCCCCTCCCCACAAATTGTGTCTGGCACTCAGAAATCCTGGCCATGTGTGCCCTGCTTCCAGTCTCACCACAAACCCAAACCACAACCCTCCATCGCAGATTCCTGTCCTACCTGGCCAGCATTTTACTAGCCCTACGCTGCTACTTCTTGGCCACTTATACCTTTCTCATAAAAATACAAGAGAGGTGCGTTGTTTCATACCCTGAATGTCGCGGATCTGTAACTTTTGTTACAGATGTGGAAAACACTGAACACGCATTCAATTTCCGATCCCTCACAAGAGTCTGAAGCAGCAGACCTTGTCGCTGTATTAGGGGTCGTGTGCAAGGGGAAGAAACTACCATCCAGTAGAGGAACTTAAGAAATGCATATGACTTCTGTTTAAGAAACAAATAAATTCACTGTTTTGACCTCTAAAACGTATCTATTTTATGCACCTACAGAAAGTATTTTCAGGGTATCTGCAGAAGACTTATCTTTCAAACTGCCTTTGTGGGTACAACGCATGTGCATACTTCATACTCAAAACGCCAAACTGCTTTCCCCTGCGCGTGCTGGGCACCGCTGCTATACGTTAGCCATAGGAGTATGCTGTAAGGTCTCAGTTCACCTTGCAGGAAACCGTTTTTGTTTCTGCTTTCCCAGAACAAACCTATAATGAACATGTAAGACTGAAGAGCGAGGAGCCGCATGTATTGTATGGGTGCTCGGTTTCAAGTATAACTTCAACAATGGATATACCCTCTCAAATGTTTAGACGTGAGCGGGCTTTCCATCCCAGGGTTTTGACAAGCAATCACTCCGTTATCACTGCGTCATCTGGGCTGCCTCATCCGCACGCAGCCTGCAAGAGGAAGAACGCCAGAGCTCCAAGTGAGCAGCGAAGTCATGAAGTCAGCCCATGTCTGACAAACACCCCTGGCAGCAGGAGGATCGCGGTTCTTCTCACTATAGGCAAGACAAACGCAATGGCACAGCGAGTCACGCAGCAGTGGAGAGAAGGGGTAACCATCTCCCATCTAAAAGACTGTCTATTATTCTGAGCAACGAGAAGTCATCTGTAAATTCAAAAAGTTACATTAAGCATTCTTTTTTGTATCATCATCCTTTCTGAAAACAGAAGCCTGGATCTTTTGATTCTTTACCTCCGGTAAGGCCTTCAGTAAGTAAACAGACCTTCATGCCTACCGCGTCTATCAATCCCTACAACATGGAGATATTTACAGTACTACATTAATATAAATACTAAATCATTTTTAAACACATCCTCCATCTAGTGATAACTATCACAATAATGAAAAAATCTTAGAATATTTAAACAAACCAAGGTTGGTTAAAAATCCCTAAGATAATTCTCTGAAACCATTCAAGTACCATACCTCCACCTCGAAAGCCTTTTAAGTATCTTTTCTGTTTTCAGCATAAGGTTGGATTAAACCAAGACTTCTGGTAGTCACTTAACATTCAAAAATTTGCTTCCAGTATATAGGTACATCTTAGAGAAAAAAAAAAATAAAAAAAATCACATACTCTTTTAAGTGACAGCATCCTTTCTACACACTTTCTTGTGTCCTCAATTGCTCTCTCTTGATCTTCTTCCTTTACTTCAGTTGGTGCTGCAATTCCAGAGGCAAATGCTCATGCAAAACCAGTTCATCTGCATTGAATTCAACATTTCAACAAAATACAGCTTTGGAGAAACTGATGTGTAGAAAGCTTTAAATGTTTGCTGGAAACGTGCTGAAGGTGGAAACCAGAAGTAGAGCATGGCTTTGATAAAGAGCTAAGCTAGACACCCCTGCTACAGCTCTCCAAGTCAGAAACGTCTTGCTGCCCCCTTCCCATTTCTAACTCGGCCACAGATGCAGCAACTATTTAGAGGCAGCAAGATGATAAAGAACTTGAATGACGTCTCCCATCAGGAAAGCATAATGCCTCCCCACCTCAGGACTGGAAGGAACGAATACCTTGCCTCCTAATAACACAAATGCAAATATTCTACTGTAGCTGAGTGCTTACTGCCTTACCTGCAATTCTATCTCTAACGAAATAATTTGAATTTGTAAGTATTCATCCTAATTGTTTAAATTGGGATACAGTACTAACACTGCAGGAACAAAACATTTAGATGAATATACCCATAAATGAGAAACTGGTAAGGGAATACTGATACAAATTCTGACCTGTACCCTTTTCAATACCCAATTCAAAGAAAAAAACACAAACAACTTCCATTTCAGATCAGTTTTTCACCCATAAATCCATGCACAACCACCCTCAGACATCCCATTTCATCCTAGGATCGTAATACAGCAGGATACCAGGACTGTATCAAAAGGCAGAAAGTTTAGCAATGTCATTCTGATCAGTACGGTTGCTGCAGCATTTCTTGCACAATCATAATCTGTCAATCAAGCAGAGGAGAGACATCTGGGATCTGTTACCTGGACATCAGATCTACTAACTACGCACTATTTATAATGTTTCCTTAAAGAACTTTGTAGAAATAAATGGGTTTCAAAGCATTAAAGCTGAAGTTACGTGTCAGACACCATTTTCCTAAAAATACCTCTCTGTCGAAGATTACCAAAACAAAGCTATGGATTCTTGATCACTTAGTCTGCTCTTTGCCCAAACCTCCAAAAGACCCAGAGATTGCCAAAAAAAAAAAAAAAAAAAAAAAAAGTCATTACAGAACAGCTGCTTCCAATGTTTTAAGACTTATTTCAACAGCTTACAAGTTCTGGTTAACTGACTTCTAATTTTATGATGTTTTATGTAGAATTTAAGACCTTGTTAGATATTGCAGATTGAGTATTCACGTACAGTATTTGTTTATGCACAATATGTCATCTACTGAATCACTGTGCTCTAGCATCAACAGTATTAAAGCAGCACCTGATGCCTATTAGAGCTGTCATACACTTCCAAAAATTTAAAATAGGTATAGGGAAATTTTAATGGCTGTTCCTAAACTTTCTGTGCATATCTCTCTCTGCTCTAGTCTACTATCAGCCAGTCAGTTCAGGTTTCATCGGGTGTTTTCTTCAGCGTGATGCTGACTACAGGCAGAACTGAGATCACTGAGGTTGAGATCATCTGTGGAAAGGGCAAGAATTTCAATTCCAACCCCAATGAAGTCAGAAGAAATACACACATACAGACAATGACTCTTACTTGGGAAATACAGTGAGATTCTTGATTATGGACGGACAAACCTTTAGTCTACTCAAATTAAAAAAAAAAAAAAAAAATCAGCAAAAAAAACCCCAAACCCAACACACCCAGCCCCAGCAACACACTTCTGCTTCATTTCTCATCACTAAAACTCACTTGGATATCTTTAGCTGTTTGAACTAAAAATCTGCTATTGAATCACTCATCTGCTATACACACGTTTACCAAAGATTGTCAGCCCCAAATAAAACGTTTACAAAGTTGGGCAGATGTTGGATTTCTACAAAAATGAGATTCTAGAGCACCATGCTGCAACAGCGTGACAGGAAGGAGAATCTTCTTAACATACACATTTTGCACGAGGCTATAAACCGTGTAGGAGCAGGCTGTAAGATATGAAGATCATTATTTAGAACTGTTTCACCTTCAAACGGAGCTCATACACACACTTGCTTCTACAGCAAGTCGCAAATCTCACCAGAACATGAACGGACGCTCCAAATAATAGTTCCCAAAGATACAGTGAAGGTCTCTGAAGGAGAGTGCCTGGGTTGCCAGCTATACAAACCTGGAGAGTAAGAGAGCTCCTAAGGGCAGTACAGCTCCAAGCATTTTCCGTTTACAGTCGTGGGAGTTGTCAATTAATTTGAATGGGAGGAGATTGGAGAGAACACACATGCCACTCCTTTTCACACCGAATTCTTAAAGAAAATGGAAGTTTCTGCATTTTGTCACTCCTCAAGGAAATCTGATACTTGACCACACCTGCATGCAAGGAGTATCCAAATGAAGAAGTCATAAAGAGCCAGCTGCCCTTTATTTAAAATGCCCGTTGCAAAACACTTGCCGTACATTCTTTCGAGAGAATCAGAACCATCAGGAATTCCACAGCCACAGAATTCAACATCATCTCCAGAACCATAAGCATCAATAAAGCCTGAGCATCATGTCGAGAAGAACCACACTTGTATTGAAAATGACGTTGAGAATACTGCACGGTTACAATCACAGAGACTGGGATTTCAAAAACACGCTTTCTTGCAATAGAACAAGCTTGATTTTTTTAAAAATACAATCATTATGTACAGCAAAATATGTGGCCATAAGACCAGCCTTAAACTAAGGCCTTGTTTACACACCTTCTGCACTGTCAGGAAGTATTTGGGCTGGGAATGACATTTTTCTTCCAAATCAATTAAATATTTGCAATTCTCACTGTGAAAAGAGCTATATACCACCTTTGCATCGACACGGGTATAACATATTCCCACAGGGAAAAAGGAATAAAAGAGTACCTTTATATTGATACAACATTTTCCTCAAGTGTAGAAGCTAATATAGCTTTCATTATTCAGTCAAGTTAAAGCAGTATGACTTTTTTCTACTTTATAGACAAGGCCTATGTTTAACAAGCACCAAAACACTTCAGAGTATTCGGAAGATCAGACTACTGAGCTCTACTTTTTGTACTGTCCTCACCAAGTCATAGAGAACATTGAACATCTAAATACATTCAAAACTCTGATTAGACCCATGCCACGGTTTCTTAAATCCTTCACTGTTTAACGAACACACCTTTTTGGCAAGAACTAGAGTGTATCTACAAAAAAACCCCAGCATAGTCCAGAACTTACTAGGCTGCCTTCAGCTGCTCTGCTAGGCTGATTAAAACTGGACTTCATGTGCCGCTGTGTGCTACAAACACCCATTTTTGCATCATTCCTCAATCACAACACAGGCAGGAGGAAAACAGGAGGCACTAGAAAACATGAAGAATCTGCTATCTGTTGGGGAGAACAGAATAAATATCTTCTTTTATTAAGCGGAACAAGTTGCTTTCAATACACTGATCTGGAGCAAGGCCTGTTGGGTGCTGAAAAACATATAATCCCATTGAATTTAAGGCTAAATTGAACCATAGCAATAGTCGAAATGTAAATTTATGGCATTTTTTTCCACTTCAGGCATGAAGTTTTTTAAACTGCAGACATGGCGGCAGTCAAGCTTTCTTAGTTTTAAATGCAGTATTTTTGTTAAAAGAATCCCCTATTAATAAGCATTATTCCCCTGCCCTTCTAACATGGAAGTCCTCAAGCAGCTGGCTTCTAATTCATTTTTAGAAATTTCTGAAAGACAAGCTGCAAAGAGGTTTTCTGTTTTCACTTAAAAATGGGGGGCTGGAGCAATTTGCCTGTTACTTGAAGGCCCCAAGCAGAAGTTGAGGGACCATCACTAGGGTCACCTTCTCCAACCCTCTGTACCTGTGACTGTATCGGTCTGACTGACACAACCCGACTGATTGTATCAGAGCAGGTCCCTGCTGTTCTGAAGGGTACATGTGCGCTCAGGGGAAGAGAGATGTATATACTTAAGTATACAATCTTTTCTTAATTTTCAGTAGATACCAGATGTTGCTAAAGGAAGTATCCAAGTTTCAACTAAAACACAAGATTAGCATTTTAATTCCCATCACTGGAATTTCAATACATAGAATTAAACACTGTTCTTCCAGTGCTGAAGCAGAAAGTTTTCCTGCTTGAAACAGAAGAAATTATCAGATTCACAGTAGGAATCATGGCAGTTAGTTTTCAGTTGCCCTGATTAAAATCCCCTCTAAACATCATTGCTCAACTTTTACTTTCATGTGGTAAGATAATTTCAAGTCTTCTTGGGATAGCGGGAGGAAGTTAAAAAAAAAAAAAAGTAAGAGAGGAAGATAAAGGAGGGAGGTAAACATAGTGCCTAGATCTTCCAAATGACAGAAGGAACAGGCCTCCTCCCACCCCAACCCCTCTGCAAACCAGGAAAGAAATAATGGTCTGATGCATCATTTTGAAGAGTTACAATGCAATGAGATTAACAGCTTAAATTTTATAAGTAATCGACCTTTAGGATTTTACCCCAATAAACCGTGCTGTTCCCAGTAAATAGTAAGGGCCTAATCTTGCAAGTCCTTTTGCATTAAAGCCACACTACCTTCCTAAAGCTGCCTACTGCACACAGCGTTCCACTTGCATGCTGGCATCACATAGGGTCAGGATCTAAACACAAATGAAAAACTGTATTAAAAATGACTAAATATTAGGTAAAATAGCAATCTTGTGGTTTGCCTTTTAAAAAAAAAAACAAAAATAAAACCACTGTCCTTAGCTAAATCGAGCCCCCCTCACAGTTTTCGCTTCTGTTGATATAAATCATGATTGACAGCCTATGTGATAGTGTTTCATGTAATACATAAAAGCGCACAAAGTTGTTTTCTAAAAAACAGCATTTGTATTAAAATTCTTAAAATTGATAGACATCTTTTAAACGCATGTCTGGAAGTAAAATGACAGTTGTTAGAATCTTCTTGGTACATCACAACGATAAGATTTCCTTCTTTGCTGGCTGGAGGTACGTCCCACAACAAAACCAAAGGGGGAGGGGAAAAAAAAAGGAAAAAAAAAAAAAAAAAAAGCCCACCCCCCCAAAATCCCAGAAGGCTAAATTCTTGTAAATTTGAAGTAAATGAAGCTCGAACTTGCAAGAGATGGAAATTACAGTTAAAAGGCTCAGATGGAAATAAGAAATAAATTCCACTAACAATAGGCCCTTTTGTCCTGGCTTGTTCGGTATGATTACTGCAAGGAAACTGTTAAGTAGTTTTTGGAGTAGTAGATAATGGGATTCTGTGGAGCTTTCACAGGTTGGCACCGGCTGGAACAGCTGAGTTTTGAAGGCACTCTATAGACACAGGGCTGCTGTTGGCCCTGCATCACGTATAGGAAGTCTCTGCACTTTAGAGAGCTAGTCATCAAAATCAGTTATTGCCAACCCAAAAAGAAAAACCCTCGGAACCGAAACACCACTGCTCCCACCCGCCGAAGAAAAA